>CAUYRH010064237.1:0-51855 GCA_963574655.1 Perodicticus potto
TACAGCCAAGGAGACAACAACCAAAGCAAATAGACAACCTACCCAATGGGAAAGGATATTTGCGCATTTTGAATCTGACAAAAGTTTAATAACCAGGATCTATACATAACTTCAATTAATCTACAAGAAAAAAACCAACAATCCCATACATCAATGGGGAAGAGAGATGAACAGAATCTTCTCTAAAGACGACAGATGAATGGCCAGTAAACACATGAAAAAATGCTCATCGTCCCTAATTATTAGAGAAATGCAAATTAAAACCACCCTGAGATACCAACTAACTCCAGCGAGAATGGCCTATATCACAAAATCTTAAAATTGCAGATGCTGGTGCGGATGTGGGGAGAAAGGAACACTTTTACACTGCTGGTGGGACTGCAAACTAATACAACCATTTTGGGAGGAAGTATGGAGAAAGCTCAAAGAACTTAATCTAGACCTCCCGTTTGATCCTGCAATCCCATTACTGGGCATCTATCCAGAAGAAAAAAAAAAAACCTTTTATTATACAGACACTTGTACTAGGCTGTTTATTGCAGCCTAATTTATAATTGCTAAAATGTAGAAACAGCCTAAATGTCCTTCAATCCAGGAATGGATTGGTAAGCTATGGTATATGTATACCATGGAATATTACTCAGCCATCAAAAAATGGAGACTTTGCAGTGTTTGTACTAACTTGGATGGAGGTGGAACGAACACATTATTCTTAGTGAAACATCACAGGAATGGGAGAAACATGAATCCTATGTATTCAACTTTGATTGAGGACAATTAATGACAATTAATTGGGGGAAGGAGAGAACTGACAGAGAGAGAAGGAGGGAGGGGGTAAGGGAAAGAAAACAAAAAAAAAAAAGGAAAGAAAATAGTGATTAATTCTCACATGAACTGGATTCAATTTTGACCAAAGTACATTACTTAAACATTAATTTTTAATTCAACTTGTCAATATGTTGTTTAGGATATTGCATCCTCATTTATAAGTGAAATATGTTTGTAATTTCCCTTTATAACAAATGTATTTTCTCTAATTTCAATATCAGATGTAACCAGATCAAGAAGAATGATTTTGAAATATTCTTTTTCTTTTGTCTATAAGATTTGGCATGATCTGTTTTTTGAAACTGTCTTTTACTTTTATTTATATATAATATTAATTGTCTATTTTTTGAGACTTTGGAAAAAAATAAGAAGTTAACTGATGACTTCATACTGAGCCTCAGAGTCAAAGCATTCTATAATAGACATATTCTTATTTGACAATGTGAACGTTACTTTCTTGGCATTATTGTTAATATTGCTTAATATTTTGATGCAGTAATCGTCTGTTTTCTTTTCTGAATGTATTTATCTTTGTTCATTCTTTACGTGGTTTTTGTTTCTAGTCCTTATCTTAAACATTGTTATTATTAAATTTTAAGCCTTTTAATTTCTGTGAAGGCAAAAAGTGGAAACCTAATAAACAGCTGTATATGTAAAAATTTAAAAAAAAATTTAAAAAAAACCAACAAAAAAACTACGTGAAATTTGACAAGTTATTTAACTTCTGTGTCTAGAGCTCCTCATCCATAAAATGGGGATAATTATCGTACTACCTCATTTGAATACTAAGTGAACTGAACTATGAACAGCAACTCAACACTGTCTGAAGCACAGTATTACTGTATAAATGCTATCAACTTAAATACGTACAACAATATCTAGCCATAATAATAACATATGTGTATAATACTTTATCATCCATATTATTATTCTGCATCTATTATGTTCTAACCTAGTGATCCAAGTTCCAAATTCCTTTCTGTGACGGTGCTATTGCCATCTTTGCCAACTAGGGTGATAAGTAACTCAAACACGAGTGTAATGTGCTCTTTGGTCAGTTTACTGGCCACCGTGAAGATAAGGGAGAAAGAAATGAGTAGTGACATTCCAGCAAAGGAGGTGTAACTTCGATGGCATCTGTGGTGGCTATGGAGGGGATTGTTTCATGTCTTTTAAATTTAAATCTTCAATAAGTTTGGAATATTTTTTGGTACAAAGAACAAAATAGCAATCCAACTTCTTTCTAAATGACTAGCCAAGCGTCCCAAGACCATTTATTATATAACCCATTCTTTCTGCAGATTTGAAATGTCTTCTGATCCAATACTAAATTTTTACATTAGCTTGCTAATTCTGGTTCCAAACAATTCTGTTTATTTTTCCTTTTCTCCTCTGCCAGTACCATACTGTCTTAATTACTACATTTTTGTTTTAATGTTTCAGTAACTGGTAGGGCAAATCCCGTCTCTTTATTTTCCTTTTTCTCAATTTCCTAGGCTGGTCTCATAAACTTTCAGATTATTTTCAGTAGTTTCAATTTTTAAAAATCTCTCTGGGATTCCATTTGAAATTCTACCTCATTAATAGATTATTTTAGAAAGATTTGCTATTTTTTACATTACTATAACTGTCTAGAAATGTGTTATGGCATATATCCAAATGTTTTCTGTTGCTCAGTAAGGAAATCTATAGACTTCTTCATTGGAAGAAAATAAAAATAGCTAACGTTTTTAGGTACTACAACTTATTACATGCTAGGCAGTATTTAAGTGTTTTACACAAATAATTCATTTAACTCTGATATAAGTAGTGTTATTATTATTTCCATTTTATGGATGAGGAAATTGAGGTAGAGAGAGGTTAAATATCTTGCCCAAGGTCACAAGATGCTGTAAGTGCTCAATACATATTTGATGACTGAAAGAATATACAAAAGAAAATAATAATACTGAATTTTAAAAAATTGGTGATCTGGGCGGCACCTGTGGCTCAAAGGCGTAGGGTGCCAGCCCCATATGCTGGAGGTGGAGAGTTCAAACCCAGCCCTGGCCAAAAACCAAAAAAAAAAAAAAAAAAAAAAAAAAAAATCGGGGATGTAATGTTTGTTATTTTGTGGCCCTTGTTTTAATTAATGTTACAACAGCTATATAAAACGGTTGGCATTATCTTTAGGGATGAATGTACAACCACTTGTACACTATTTGGCATATGGTAGGAGCTGAATAAATGGTAGCTATGATTACAATAATTATTAGAGTAATTAAAAATTGGCTTAACATTAAGGAGATGCCAAAGAAAATTACATGATTGAGATTCATGAGTTACCATGATAGGATACATAAAGACTAATGAAAACTAGACACAGAACTGCTGTAACATAAATTTTCCTTCCTATCTCTGTTTAAGTCTGAGTTCTTTCCCTTAAGCTTACTGATCTACTATTTTATAATCCTCAGGTAAATAATGATGCCAACTATTTCATGTTCATTCATTCTATTCAGTATAATAGATTCTTTTGCATCTTCTCCTAGCCATCAATTATTTTTTGAGCACTTTACTGTATCAAAGTCACTATGTTAGGCATAAGTCACGTGAGAGCCCTTTCATAATTTACATACTATTCACAGAATATTCACATACAACTAATTAAGTGAGATAATTAAAAAGTGTGATGACTCTAACAAGGGATCATGAGATAGAGAAGGTTAGAGATTAGGGTGGCCTAAAGAAAAGGTCTGCGGAGGTGGCATTAGCTGAGACTCAAAAGACAAGAAACCTTGTGAAAAGTTGAGGGAAGAGAATAAATACTAGGAAGGGAGAAGAACAAATGTAACGGCCCTCAAGATATAGAGAGCTTGGCTCTTGAAAACACGGAAGATCGTCCACAATTCTTGGACATCTAAAATACAGTGCACAGTGAGAGACAAAAAATCTTGTCCAAGATGAGGTTAGACGGGAGGAGAAAGGCAATCATGAAGCACCATGTACACCAATATAGGAAATATGACTCTGAACTGCAGTAATGTTAGAAAAGATTAAGCAAGGGTAAGGCATGATTAGATTTAAATTTTAAAAACATTGTTTCTGTATTAAAATTATTAGAAAATCTTATGAAAATATTTTAGCAATAAATTTAGAAACTGAGATGAGATGGACAGGTTTCTAGAAAGATGCAAACTACCAAAGCTTACTCAGGAAGAAATAGATAATCTGAATGGCCCTGTATTTATTAAATTAATTGAAATATAAGTTAAAAACCTTTCCACAAAGAAAATCCAGGCCTTATGGCTTCGTTGGTGAAGTCTTCCAAAACAAACATTAAGAAAGAAATGATACCAAATCTATACAAACTCTTCTAGAAAACAGAAGAGGCAGGAATATTTTCTAACTCATTGTATGGAGCCAGCAATTCTCTCATATCAATAAATGGCACTCTATTTTAAATTGCACATGAACTTTATGGCTACCCTGTATATCTATGTGTGAACTTGTATATTTTATGTAACCTACATATTGATATTAAGAAAATCATTCACTCAAATATGCTAAAAAGCAGACTGAATATCTTTGTAGTCTCTCTGTAGAAAATATTATAAAACCATCATCATTTGAAACTGCACTGTCATAATAAAATACACAGAGAATGCAGCCAATAAATGTAGGAAACAAAGCTGTCAGGCAGGTAAATAATTTAAAATCTGTTGTTTACTGGATTTTGCAATGTTCCTAGGACTTTATCATACCTGTAATTTGTTTCTCCTTAAGGTTTACTTTTTCATTCCAAATAAATATTCATTTCCACTGAAAGAAGTTAATTTTTCCCCCAAACGCCTAGAGGGGCCAGAAAAGTATTAATGAGGGGAGGCAGAAGTGGTAGGTATGGTACCAACATAAAAATCTAGGCCCCTGTCTTTAGGAGGCAGCTGCTGCTCGGCTCCAATAGAGTTCTATAAAAACCAATGTTATAATTTTGTTGTGTGCTCTTTCAGATATTTTATGTATATAATTTTTCTCATTTTTTATACAAATGACAGATAGTGATACGTATCATACTGCCCCTTTTCTTCTCTTGATATAAGTTGAAGATTGTTCCATATCAACACATAAAGCGTTTCTTCTTTCTTTTCCTTTTACCTTTTTTATAACTATATGGATATTGTACCCTTTATCTCATAATGGGTTAATATCCAAAATACATAAATACATACAATTCAATAGCAAGGAAACAAATAACCCAGTTAAAAATTACACAAAGTACCCAAATAGACATTTCTTAGAAGAAGACACACAAATGGCCAACAGGCATATGAAAAATATGTCAACATCACTAGTCATCAGGGAAAGATAAATGAAATCCACAGTGAGTATCTCACACCTGTTAGAATAGCTATTATCAAAAAGTCAAGCCATGTGTGGTGGGCTCAAGCCTATAATCTTTTAGCACTTTGAGAGGCCAGGTGAGAAGAGTGCTTGAGGCTAGGAATTCAAGACCAGCCTGAGCAAGAGTGAGGCCTATCTCTACAAAAAATAAAAGAAATTAGCAGGCAATAATCACGCCACTATACTCTAGCCAGGGGTAAGGGGAGCAGAGCAAGATCCTATCTCAAAAAAAGGAAAAAAAGTTAAGAGATAACAAACCTTGGTGAAGACGCAGAGAAAAGGAAACTCTTGTACACTGTTGGTAGAAATGTGTATTGGTGCAAACATTACAGAAAAGCATAGAGAAGTTTCTTAAAAAATTAAAAATAGAACTACCAAGTGATCCAGTAATTCCACTTCTGAGTATATATCTAAAAAAAGCCAAAATCAGTATCTTGAAGAGAAATCTGTATTCCCACATGCATTGCAGCGTTATTCACAATAGCCAAGACATGGAAACAAGCTAAGTATCCATTAATGGGAGAATGCATAAAGAAAATGTGTTACATCTACCCAATGGAATGCTACTCAACCTTTAAAAAAAAGGAAATTCTGCCATTTGCAACAACATGAATAAATCTGGAGCATGTTATATTAAGTGTAATAATGCAGGAACAGAAAGACAACTGTTCCATGATCTCACTTATATATGGAATATAAAATATGTCAAACTGTGCAATAAGGATTTCATTTAAAAATAAAATAAAATACGTTGAACTCATAGACATAGAGAGTAAAACAGCGTTTATCATGAGCTAGAGGTGAAGACACTGCGGAGATACAAGTCAAAGAATATAAAATTTCAGTTAGGAAGAATAAGTTCAAGAGATCTATTATATATCATGGAGGCTGTAGTTAATAACAATGTTATTAGACTCCTGAAAATAGCTGAGAGAACAGATTTTAAGTGTTCTTGTAAGAAAAAGGCATATCAAAATATCATATTGAATATATAATTTTTATTTGTCAATTAAAAATATGTACAGTAGAACCTTCAGAGTTGACCCCCTCTCTAGATTGACCATCTCCTTAAACGACCTAATTTGCATAGACTGGACATGCACCACATGTACGTATCAGTACAGAAGGCCTAGTTCCTCATGTTGACCACTTTGTTCCAGTCCCTTGGGTGGTCAACTTGCAGAGGTTCTACTGTATATATATACAGAGTAAGGAAGAACCAGCATATAGTTGAAACTGAGGCTGTGTGCAAGTGAGATCACATAGGTGTACAGCTATCCAAACAGTGAGTATCTCTCCAATTCCTTTATCCCCTTTTATATCTGTGGAATATACAGCATCTACTCCCCTGGACGCCTGGGGAATACAATATAAAATACAGGGCCAGCCTTGGGTATTCATAATTAAGGTGTTAATTTTCTCTTCCCCTTGAGCCTCTGCTAAAAATTCCATCATGCTTATTGCAACGTCACATTATCTATCTCCCAATTCTATAATTTCTTATATGACCATATTGTAAGCAGAGAAACATAACACAGATGATATCATTTTTCTTTCTTCCTTTTTTTTTTTTGAGACAGTGTCTTACTCACTGCCCCAGGTGGAGTGCAGTGGTGTCATCCTACCTCATTGCAACCTCAAATTCCTGGGTTCAAGTAATTCTCCTGAGTCAGGTTCCCAAGAATCTGAGACTACAAGTGTGCACCATGTCCAGCTAATATTTCCATTTTTGGTAGAGATGGGGTCTCACTCTTGCTCAGGATAGTCTTGAATTCTTGACCTAAAATGATCATCCCATCTCAGCCTCCCAAAGTGCTAGGATTACAGGTATGAAGCATCAAGCCCAGCCGATATCATTATACTTAAATTATTTCTCATTAGGTAAATCTTCTTAACCAAACTTAAGTTTAATTTCTTTAACAGTAGCCATTGCTTGTTTATTTATAGTTCTCTGTAACCAGTGGCAATAGCAGCAGGAGGCTGAGCACATGGAACTCACATACAAACTGAATGCTTGGCTGGTAACATGAAAATCTAAGTTTATTAGAGACAGAAGTGGTAAATGCAATGCAAATACTTAAATATCACTGTATACAGGACTTCATACTTCATCACTTTAATGTTATGGCTTATATTAAACTTTATAAACCACGAACTAAACTTCCTGGTTCAGAAACCACAAAGAAAATTGAAAGGGCCATGCTAATGCAACTAAACAAGATAAAGAATAGATACAGATAAACACACACACGTACAGAGAGAGAAAGACAGAGAGGTTGAAATTGATCTCTAGGTGTCAGGATGCTGGGAAACATTCCAAAATAGACATGTAAATAAAACATTTTATACAGGTTTATATCAAAATCTGAACAAACACATAATACTCAAATGCCTAAACAAAGTATAAGAGAGGCTATGGTGATTATCTCTAGGCTCTGATTGCCAATAAACTCTAACTAGTTAACACTGTAATTGTAGACTTACACCTTCCAGTTAATGTTATACTTTAGGGGGCAAAACCCACCATATATGAAGTGAATATGGCACAGCAGCTAAATAGTAGGTTCTCATGTGGGCAGAACTTTGGGTTCATCCACGGAAACTTGTCCACTTAATCTCCTATCACAATTCTCACAGCACAAGATACTCACATTATTATGGTATCCCCCATGACCATCTGAGAATTACAATAATTCAGTATGTTCCACAGTAAATCCTCAAATTGCCTCCCTTTCCTCATTTTACTAGTTAAAGAAAAACCAAGGACAATGTTACTTAACAGAAATTCTAGCTCAAAGGTTCACTGGGAAAGATGATGCTAAATAAACAATTCTCTAATCTGTGAAATTTGCTAAATCACTCTTCATTATCATTACTAACCTAAAAGTATAGAATTACTTTTGATAGCTGTAAAAGCAGAATGATTTTACTTATGTATTTTTTGAGACAGAGCCTCAAGCTGTCACCCTGGATAGAGTGCTGTGGCGTCACAGCTCACAGCAACCTCCAACTCCTGGGCTCAAGCGAGTCTCTTGCCTCCGCCTCCCAAATAGCTGGGACCACAGGCGCCTGCCACAACGCCCGGCCATTTTTTGATTGCAGCCATCATTGTTGTTTGGTGGGCCCGGGTGGATTAGAACCCACCAGCTCAAGTGTACGCGGCTGGCATCTTAGCCCGTTGAGCCACAGGCGCCAAGCCAGCAGAATGATTTTACATGAAATGTATGTCCCTTTATCAGAGATGGGAATAACATGGTGTATATAATGGCTTACTAATCTTTTTTGTTTTGTTTTGTTTTTTAAACTGTATTCAAATTAATATGGGGTACAATATCTAGGTTACATTGTTCTCACTTCCAGGGTAAAGTTCGATTTGTAGAAGAGCTACACCCTCACAATGTGCACATTAGGTGAGAACCTGCCTCATGACCTCCCTCCTTCTGTCATACGTCCTCCCCCTCCCCCTGGTTTAGTAATCCTTAAAATACCGTCATCCTGGGTGGTGCCTGTGGCTCAAAGGAGTAGGGAGCCTGCCCCATATGCCGGAGGTGGCGGGTTCAAACCTAGCCCCGGTTAAAAATAAATAAATAAATAAAATACTGTCATCCTAATTTCCCCAATAGTATAAATTGACTAACCCCCCTCCCCAAATAAAATGCAATTCTGCATTCCAAAACTAATGAGTGGCACCAGACTACAGATCTCAGGAATTTAAAGAGAAGAGCCAACTGCAGCAAGGGCACACATTAAAGAACTAAGAGATGAAATGCGTTCTGAAAATGTCATAGCGGCTCGGCGCCTGTGGCTCAGAGGGCTAAGGCGCCAGCCACGTACACCTGAGCTAGCGGGTACGAATCCAGCCCGGGCCCGCCAAACAACAATGACGGCTGCAACCAAAAAATGGCCGGGCGTTGTGGCGGGTGCCTGTAGTCCCAGCTACTTGGGAGGCACAGGCAAGAGACTCGCTTAAGCCCAGGAATTAGAGGTTGCTGTGAGCTGTGATGCCACAGCACTCTATCCAGGGTGACAGCTTGAGGCTCTGTCTCAAAAAAAAATGTCATAGCACTATACACAATGGTATTACAAAATGAATGTTTCAGGCTTCCCTCCATCCATAGTGCCTCTATCTCCTCATCATGTCTGAAATATGGCTCTCCCCTGCCATGGACTCCTCAAGCCTCTTCAGTAGAGGTCACTCATTCTTCTCTAACACCTAGTATACTCAATGAGAGCAAAGATTTTGCAACGAAGTGTTTGTAGTAGCTAGGCAATAAGTGAGTAAATGAAAACCTCTAAGTGGAGAAATAGAATGGGCTGTCTTCTCTTCTTACTATTTTACCTCTCCTCCTTTTGAGACTCAAACCTCTACTCCCATCTATCAATTTTTTAGTCACTCCATATTCCCTGAAAACTCTGACTCTTAAGTGACAGTTGCACTTGCCACACCACGTCTTAGGAGATTTCAAAATCCAGTTGGAGTTATGAAGCCAACACCTTTATTCCACAATTCATTGCTGTGGTCAAATCTAAAGAACTTCACCTATGTTAAACTTAAGCAACTAATTCCTTATGGCAACATCCTAGATTAGGTGTGACTATCATATTCCCATAGAGAGCTTATTAAAACACTGGTTGCCCAACCCCCTGACTTTCTGGTTCAGAAGGTCAGAGATAAGGCCTAAGAACTTGCATTTCTAACTAAAGTTTTAGATGATATTCCTGGTCCTGACACCAACTTTCAGAACTATAGGCCTATATTTTTTCAATAACCAGAAATGGTTAATATTCAAAGCATCCTAATTCTGATAGGCCTTTTCCATTTCAAGTATCTGCTCTTTTAGACATCACCCCAATAAACTTCTATTCAATTACAGAGCTTCCCTAAAATGCATCTACTTGTTTTTGGTGGACATTTTTTTTTTAATCCTGTATATCTACTGCTCTAAATGCTGACCACTCTTCCCAAGGCCCCTAAGCACCCTTCAGCTTTCTCACTCTCAACAAATGACCTCAACTCTTAACAGAGAAAACAGAAGTCAGGAGGCAGGAACTATCTCACTCCCCTCTGAAATGCCTTCACCTGTCTCTGTTTTAGTAAACAACTTCACCTTCTTCTTCCTAATCTCAAAGGCATATCCCTTTTCTAGGCCAAGATAATCTTTCTACTTATTTTCTCTCTGCTAGTGGCTTCCAAATCTCCTTTTGACACACCTACAATTTCAAACTCTCCTTAGTATTGGCAGATTACATGTATTTTTAATTTTAATAGATACTGCCAGATTGATTTCAACAAAGACTATTATATTCTGGCAGAAGATTTGAGGTTCATTCCCAGGAAAGGTTAAAACAAAGAGAGATTCTGTCGTAGGAATTTTAGTCCAACTAAGAATAGAAGTACCACATTGAGAAGAGTTACACTAGATTAAGTGTAACTAAACACTGAAACTCCCTCTCTCCTGTTCTGCTCTGAACGTTTACAGACAGGCTTCTAATTTTCAACAATAGTTTGGAAGATTCCTCCCTGGGAAAACTGAACGATCCAAGAAAGAGCTTCAGATATTGAAAGCTGGAAATTCCCCAATGAAATGATGGATTCCCCTATCCAATCACCTTAGGATGGGATTCAGCTAGGATGACTAAACCACCTTGTTTTGCCCAGGACTGCCACAGTTTTAGTACAGAAAGTCACATGTCTTAAAAGTTCCTGTAGTCCAAGCAAAACAAAATGGCTAATCACTCTAGGCATGCCTGTGGACAAGCCCCACTCCTGAATACAAAGTTTTCAGTCTGTTGTGTCTTCCTTAAAATGAATAGATAATGAAGGATTACCAGACATTTGAGGAAAAATGAACACTATTGCAAACCAACAGAAAAAGGAACACAATGAAAACTCTTACAGATACAAGAAGCCAAAGAAAATGACACTACATCCATTTAACAGCAGACTATAAAAATAGAAAAGAGGAAAAAAAAATAGCTCTTATAATTGAAGTACCTGATTTTCTGGTTTAAAAGGGTCCACCAAACCCCAAGTACAATGTATGAAAAAAAACACTCACACTAAAGTGCTTCACTGTAAAATTTCAGAATCAAAGAACAAAGAAAAGGGTTCCAAAGGATTGCAAAGAGGTGTAGAAGAAACTTCAGTTACAAAAGATCAAAAATCAGAATGATACCAAGGCTTCTCATAAGCAGCTCTGAACCCTGAAAATAAATAATGATTAATGCTCTACAAATTATAAGAACAAATTATTTCTAACCTAAAAGTCTAATAAGACATTTTTTAACATGCTGTATCTTTAAAAGATTACTTCTCTTGTACCTCTTCTCAGGAGACCATTAGATGTATTCCACCAAAAACAAGGGAATAAATTAAGAAAGAGGAAGATACAGGATCAAGGAGAAAGTGACAGGAATCCCCAGGATGGCAGCTATGAGCAGGCCTGGAGAGCAATCAGTCCACGCTATTGCCTAAGACCAGAGTGGTCTGGAGGAATAGCTCCAAGACAAAAAGAAACTGATCATTCAAATGCATTGAGAGGATTTTTCTTTTTTCACTTCTAGAGAACAGTTCCAGGATAAATGAGAAAACAAAGCAAAAAAAGTACCCAAACCGATAATTAACTTTAACCCAAGGAAAGCAAACAAAAATGTACAAGAAAGAAAATGTAAGCCTAATTCCCAATAGGCTTGGCTATAATGTAATATAAGATAATGTCATAATTACAAATTTAATGAACACTGATCTAACCAAAAACTGTAGTATAATCTATACACACTAGGAAGATTGGAAAGGAAGGATGCCTGCTTGTTCATTGAGAAGGGAATGTCTAAGAAAGCTAATCCTTTTCTTTCATGGAGGAAATCAATAGATAAATATCTAATATTGAAAATTCAAGAAAGATCAATATAAGTGTTTCATTTAGAAATGTGGACTAAAGGGTGGCGCCTGTGGCTCAGTGAGTAGGGCACCAGCCCCATATACCAAGGGTGGCAGGTTCAAACCCAGCCCTGCCCAAACTGCAACAAAAAAAAAATAGCCAGGCGTTGTGGCAGGCACCTGTGGTCCCAGCTACTTGGGAGGCAAGAGAATCGCCTAAGCCCAGGAGTTGGAGGTTGCTGTGAGCTGTGTGACACCACAGCATTCTACTGAGGGCAATAAAGTGAGACTCTGTCTCTACAAAAAAAAAAAGAAAGAAAAGAAAAAGAGATGTGGACCAAATATCAGAGGAATAACCCACTAGTCAAAGTGTTTGCCTCCTCTGAGAATATTAGATGGAGCTAGAAAAATTGACTTTAAACATCATATAATCTTTTTTTTATTTTCTCCTAATGAAGCAAAATAAAAAAAAAAATACTGTGAAGGCAAAAGAAGAGAGGCCAAAAATATTCTGGAAAAGAATAAAAGTGAGCCACTGCAGGTTCTAAAATATCATAAAACTGCACCTTTTAAAAAACACCAACCAGGTCCAGTGGCTCATACCTATAATCCTAATACTTTGGAAGGTTGAGTCAGAAGAATCATTTGAAGCCAAGAATTCATGACCAGCCTGGGCAACACAGTGAGACCCCACCTCCACAAAAAAAATTAAAAAACTAGCCGGGCACGGTTATGTGCACCTAGTGCTCCACCACTAGGCTGAGACAGGAGGATTGCTTATGCCCAGAAGTTCAAGGCTATAGTGAACTATGTATGTTCATGCCAGTGTACCCCTGACTTAGGGACAGATGAGATTCATGTCTCAATCAATTAATCAATTAATCAATCAATCAAAAACATGAAGAACACAGGAAGACACAAAGAATATAGGAATAGACTGTTAGCATTTTAAAAAAACACTACAAGTCAGTAGGGAAAAGATGGATTATAAACAAATAATTGTGGGTTAGGCAGTAATCCATGTAAGGAGAGGGAGAAGAAAACTAGATCCCTTCCTCAGTTCCTGACCTTAACTTCTAGATATTTTAAACTTAAAGATTACAAATGAAACTAAAATCACTAGAAGATAAGACAGAAAAAAGAAAAGATTACAGTAGAACCTTTGTAAGTTGACCACCCAAGGGTCTATAACAAACTGGTCAACATATGGAGGTGGTTACCATAAGGAACTTCCATTGAGTACATGGGATGCATGTCTGGTCTATGAAACTAGGCCAACTTAAACAGGTGGTCAATGTGGGGAGGTGGTTAACTATGGAGGTTCTACTGTATTTTATAATCTTGGAGTAGAGAAGGCCTTTCTAAGAAAGTCATAATACCTAGAAGTCTTAAAGGAAGAGACTGATTATTTTGGCCACATAACCATGACACTTTCTGTACAACCAAACGAACATTGTAAATGATATCAAAAAACAAACTAGGAAAGATTCTTGCCATATACGACAGACAAAACAATTTTACTTTAAAATAAAAAGCTTTTACAAATCATTAAGAAAAACAGTGATAATACAACTGAAAAACAGGCAAGGGTTTCAAACTGGGAGTTCACAGAATAAGAACCCCAAATGGATTATAAACATATATGTTCAGAATTACAATTTAAAAAGTACTTTGAATACCTGCAGTCAAACAAGCATCTACCCCAGTATTCTGCGGACAGTGATCTAGCAAAAGTTCCAAGTGACCCCATTGCCAAATCTCAGAATAAACTCTCTTAAATAAACATTAATCATCTTGAAATACGGTAGAAAAACAGTTTAGGAAACTGTCAAAAACCTTGATAGATTGCTAAATATTAAGTATTTTTTTAAAAAGCACATTACAAAACTGTCTACATGGTATACTTCCAATTGTGATATATACACACATATGTAGAACAGCCAACAAAATATACATAATATAAACGAATAGAAGAAAAACAAAGCCAAGCCATCAAAATATTAAAGGTGGTTGTTATCAATGGTCAAGTGATTTTTATTTCCTTTCATTAGGTTTTCCACATTTACCAAATTTTGTATAATTAACCCATAACAGTAGTTTTACAATCAGACATAGGTATGAGTGTCTGTGTAAAGTCTCCTCACTCAGACCTTCATACTTACCAGGAATAATAAAAATAAGCAGTTTGGGTCTTTTGGCACTTAGGTCATTAAAGAAGTCAGTCCACGGCCCACATTTTAGAACCTGAGTTTCAACTCCACCACACAAAACAAATTCCTCCTGCACCGGAATGTCTTCTTTGAGTTTTGAGTCCATTTCTAAGTAAGGGAAGAAAATCAATATGAAGAGTCAGTAAAATGTAAAACCATGATAAGACAGACTTTACCTAACAAATGAAATCAGTGTAACCTGGTTTCTTATACCCACAATGAATCTCCAACAATAAAAAAAAAAAAAGAAAAAAAAAAAGTAAAACCATGAGCCAAAGACAACAAAAAAGAGCAAATTTCAATATACCTTGAAGGAAATGCCACAAAGACATATGGCAGATATAACACTATTCAGCTATTCTGGATTAGAGATTGAAAGACAAATTAAAACAAACCACAAGAGTAGTTAGAAACTAGGACACACATTTTTGGCAAAATAACACTATAGACGGGGTTTGAATCGAATCAGATTAGCCTTTCCCATAGCTGTCCTCTCATGTCTAAATCGACAATGACCATGCATTAATATAACTTATACTTTCCCTCTGCTGCAATTCTCTTTCATCTCTGTGCATTACCACTGACAGTTCTCTCTTCCTTCCCTTGGTGAAGACTGGTGAAAAAAGTGCAGAGGTTATGCTGTGTCCTTGCCTTCTCCCCGGCAGAACAGTAAGAGGGACAGTGAACGCCATACAGTCTCTTATTTCCTTCTTTTATTACTCTTCTCCTGTCATTAAGTTCTATAAGTGTATTTTTATGTATTATGAAATTACTATATTATTATTAAATTAGGAAATGGGTAGATGGAATAAAATCAGTATATGAGATAACATCATGAACAATTTTCAGAATAATCTAAGTATGTGCAAAAATGTTGGTCCAAATTATTTCTATCACTCCTCCATCTCTGCCTCAGCCTTCGCTGTCTACTGACAGCACCAAATCTCAAACCTCCACTGCTCTATCTTCCTCTTTCACTACCTTCGCCTCACTCAAATCCCAGAGTCAAGACTCAAAGTACCCTTCTAGCCTTTCCTCCTCTTACCAGTTTACACTGACCTTGCACCGTAGTCTGTCCTGCCTTCTCATTGCCTCAGTGTCCCTATGCTTTTTCACTCCTATATCTTTGCTCATATTATACTAACTACTTCCAGAATGCTTTCCCTCTTCATGCAGTTATAAGTTTATTGCCCCTCCATTCCAAATTCATCCTCCAGAGCCGTCTCTGGGAAAATGGATCTGGGCCTTTGAAATATTTTTCCTTTATAACTGCCGTGATGGGAAGCTCTGTCAGTACAGTACACTGAAGGGACTTGGTAGAAGGGAGTTTTCTCAGCAGATTTCGGGAGCTTTTACTTTCTCCCTTCCACTGCTCCACTACTGTGAGATTTCTTTGTTGTACCAGTTTACAACCAGAGACGATTCTGCCCCCAGAGGACACATGGCAATCTCTGGAACTATTTTTCATTGTCACAACTTGGAAGAGCCTTTGGCATAAATGACTAAAGGCAGAGGATACCGCTAAACATCCTATAATGTACAGGACAGTCCCCGCACAAATTGTCCATCTCCAAAGGTCAATAATGCCAAGGTTGAAAAACACTGGTCTAGTGCGAGGTGCCTCCAAGGTCTAGCTTTCTCCAGCATCTGGCTAGCTGCTGTGGGCTTACTCCATCCACCTTTCTACTCAGGCAGTAACTACATTGCTGCCAGGAGCCTTAGACTAGGTTCCTGCTGGCGAAACCCTCTCCTTAGTCCTCACGCACATGCCTGGTCAGCCAGCCACCTAACCTTTGTCCAATACAGAAGCCTGGAACGTCCTTGCCCCAATCTGTTCACATAGTGCTCTAGATTGCTCCATAGGGAGGCCTCTCCAACTTCCAAGTCCAGCAAGTCTCTGAAGTGGTGCTCCAACTCCCTCTGTACTCACCTACCAGCCTCAACTCACCTGCGCCCCAAGACTTATTACTGTGGCCCTCCCTAGCACAGACACTATGTGCTCCAGGGCTCCCTTGTACCTAGAGCAGTGCCTTGACCTCTGCAAGCTCTCCCACCAGTCTTGGCTGACCTGCTGACACAGTGACAGTGTACCAGCTTTGGCCCAGGCACCTCAGCAAATGTCTCTGCTCTCAATGGGCTGCAACCACACCTTCAATGAGGTCTGAACTGTTTCAATCTCAATTTTGTCTTTCCTTGGGTACTTTCTCTCAGCCCTAGGGGCTTTTTAGAGTTCTCTTCACATAGTCACTTCATAGTCTCTCTTCTATCATAACCTAACAATTCTTTATGTTAATCATTTAAGGTACAGTGGGGTTTCCATCTCCTGATTTGACAACAGATTCATACAACCTTCATAGGCCTATGCATATTTTTTTCTCTATAAATCTTTCTCCTACCTTAGAATTTAGCTCAAATACTATATCCTACATGAATTTTTCCTTGAGCATCCCAAGTAAACAAATTATCGTTTCCTCCAAACTCATAGCACCTGTCTTTATCATAAGGTAGCAGTGGCAAAAGTAGCCAGCTAGGCTTTACTGTATAAAACTCATTCCTGTGTCTTGGAACATTCTCCCACAGCACCACTATCAAGAAATTCACTACAAACACTACCTGTTCTTCCCCTAGATTGAACATCTTAAGGAAAATGCCATGCTGGCCAGGATGTGCTAAAATGATAAATTCCACACATTGATGGTAATAATGAAAATGGTCTTTGGAAAGCAATCCGGCAGCATGGGTCAATACCCATCAAAAGCATAAACTCTGATTCCATCATTTTGGGGTATCAATTCTAAGAAAAAAATCCCAAATTCTTTTTTTAAAAACTGATACATAGAATTCTATTTATAACAGTGAACAGCTGAGGAACCTAAATGGTTATTAATAGATGTATAGTTAAGTAAACGATAACAAACCATTATGCAGAAGGACACTGAAAATTTTTTGTATTACTCAATAGTAGAGAACAATTAAATAAATTGTAGCTCAATATAATGATCAAATATTATGTTCCAACAAAACTGTTCTGCTCTGCTAAGTTGGTTATAATTTATCCATTTGCTTTCTAACATTTTTCTAGTCTGATATTATGCTACCTCTTCCGTTCTTCATTTATGCCTTTATTACTTGTACTGTCAACTTAGTGAATTTAGGGAGGAAAAAATAAACATATATATTCTAAACTCAATGTTAAATCAACGTCCAAAACTGAGTTTCTTAAATAAAAATACTTAGAAAAATGAAAAATCTTCACTTAAAAAATGGGATCCGTTACCATTCAAAACAGATTGACGATTGACTATTTAAATAAAGTATCAGTTTTTATGTATTGTTAGTTCACTAATAAGTGTCACTGTAAAACAGTCTCCAAAACTATCACAAAACACAGTATATTTAAAAAGGTCCTGACGTTTATAATGTGTTAGAAACAATATTAGATTTTGCTGTTAAACACAATATTAAATTAGAGCACTAACTTAGAAGATTCTGGGTAAACTTAATACTTTCACCAGAAGAAAATTCAATGTTATTAACTATAACATTATTAAATACATTCAAGTCATAAATATTTAACTTCAAGTAAATGACACTTTCGGAGTTTGGTTAGCCACAGAATTAATAAGAATTCAAATAGACATTAAACTCAAGAACAGTCTATACAAACTGGAAAACATACAAAAAAGTAACTGCAGCTCTAACACTGCAGATAAAATACAACTGAGAAACATGGAGAAACTTAAAAACATATGTATTTAAAAAGCATCTTTTATTTTACTTCACTCTTGTATTTCTGAATTTGAATTCAAACTCTTTCTTACCTGAGAATCCAAGGTAATTCAGGTTCTCCAAACAAGTGTCAGATTAACAACGGATAATGTGTTGAAACTATATATTGTGAAAAGGTGATGACGCACCTTTAGCCTCAGCCTATAGGCAATCTTTAATGAAATCAATTTTGATAAGCAGCAAGACTTATGCTGGACAAAAACCAAGTATGGGTATAATTTATACAACTTAGGCAAGCCCATTTTCTTAGAGATAAGTGTTCATTTGCCTACATTAATAGGCAAATGTTATTTAGTAAGACCTTTTTTTCCATTTCGATCTAAATCTAGACAATATTCAAAACAGAAAGTAGCATTTGACCATTCTAGATGTTCAAATGTATAGTTTATTATAACAAATTTATTAAAGTATTTATAATACAAATATTTATATGCCAGTCATGAACCAATTTATTGTGTATTTATACATAGTATATTAAATATTATATGTATTTATCTACCTATAATATTTCTTATAAAGTCAGTCAATGAGAACAATAAGGCTGTACCGATAAACAAAAACATTTAAAAGTGGAGTTATAAACACATTTTATACAATAATGTCTCGTCTATTCAGAAAGAATTATGCTTTCTTCATATAAGAACTGCAAATAAAAGTTTTTTTAAAAGCTTATATTGCAATGTCCAGACAGACTTCAGTTAAACTACACTAAACTAGAAAAAAGGTAGTAAGATAGTTTCCTTTCAAAGTTAAAGCACTAACAATATCTAACAACAACTTATTTATCACACATATAAGGTAAGAAGCATCTAACACTTCCCCACATGCCAAAAACTTTATATATAATATTGCCAAATATGGACAGCTGTGTGCACCATGTCATCATCCTATGTCCTGTGGGCATATACACTTCTCATGTATCCGAGCCTTCACTGGCAATTAGTCCTATTCCTGGTATTAAAACTACTAGTAAAATATTTTGTGACTGGTCAAGTGAATATAAATAAAAATGCCAATAGAAGCTTTATTGCAAGTTTTTTTTATTACACCGTTTCAGCGACAAATATTATCATGCTAGTAATCTATACATATTAAAGGTTTGGTAAATAATAGAAGTGAGTCTAGGAGTTGTTTTTAATTAGTTGTTTTAATTAGTTTGAAATATACATTAGTATTTTCAATCTACTTTAGCAATGATAGAATAGCTTGTTTTCAAATAATCTTCCACAGAGGGTAATCAGAAAAGCCAGAGATTTTTTTTCATCAAATCTGTTAAAAAAAAAATCAGTAACCATAAAAAAGAATTGTATAAAAATGTGTAACAAGAAGTTAATAAAAGAGGAAATAAAAAATATAATAAATATAAAAGTGAGCAGAAAGCAAGGAAGGAATAGGGAATAGAAAATATGACATATCAAAATGCATGGAATATAGATAGACATGAATACAGGACTATTTAAAGTTCAGAAATGCATATATTAAAAAAGGGCTGGGAATTAAGGATTTAACCACCCAGTTTAAGAAATTAGAAAAATATATGATGATATATAAATAAATTTTAAAAAGATGATAATAAAGTGTAGAAATTAATGGTGGAGGACAAAAAGTTTATATTAGAGAAGATCAATAAAGCCAAAAGTTTGCTCCAAGACTTATAAATAAATAAACCTCTGAAAAAGACCCATCAAAAAAAGAGAGGGCATAGATAACTAATATCAGAAGTGAAAAAGGATAGCACTCCAGATAATACAGACATTAAAAACAATAATAAAAGAATATGATGAAGTAATTTATGTCAAGAAATTTGACATGGGCAAATTCTAAGAAAAACAAGTACAAAAAGCATAAAAGAGTCTTTTTTTTTTTTTCTGTCGCGACAGAGTCTCACCCTATGCCCTGAGCAGAGTGCAATGGTGTCACAGCTCACTGCAACCTCAGACTAAGGCTGTGGGCATCCCGCGGCCTCATCCTCCGCAAGCCGCTAGGATTACAGGAGCTCGCCATGGTGCCCGGCTGGGTTTTTCCATTTTTTTCATGAGTTGGGGTCTCACTCTCGCTCAGTCGAGTCTGGAGCTCCTGAGCTCAAGCAATTCTCCCTCCTCAGCCTCCCACAGTGCTGGGATTATAGGCATGAACCACTGCACCTGGCAAGACTAGAAGAATCTTAAGAGAACTTTATCTATTAAAGACACTGAATTCATAATTCCTGTCCAGAAGAAACAGTCAACACTTTAGGAAGAAATAACATCAACTTACATAGAGTGGTCCAGAGAACAGAAAAACAGAATCACTTTCCAACCAACTTTTTGAGGTCAGCAAACCTTGATATCAAAATCTGACAAAGATATCATACAAAAGGAAAGTTACAGGCCAATCTCTCTCTTGAACACAGATGCAGAAAACCTATTCAAAATTTTAGCAGGTCAAGTGAGACAGGAAATGGTAATACATGACAAGCAATATATACATATACCAGAAATGAAAGGCTGTTTAAATATTTAAAAATTTTAATCAATTTATGACCTTAACAGAATAAAGGAGAAAATTCATATAATAATCTCAATTGATACAGAAAATGTATGTGATAAAATCCAAGTCATAAAAAAATTTCTTTTATGAAATGTATACTATTTTCATGTGACATAAATATTAAAAATCTAAAATAAATGTTTTACTAAGGGTGAAATACTTAAAGTTCCTCTGAGTTTGGGATCAAGATGTAGAGGCCTGCTAGCAACATGCCTATTCTACTATGTATTGTACTTGAAGTCAACTGAATTGTATCAACCTGCTATCAACATGTCTATTCTATTAAGAATTGTACTTGAGGTCCAAACGAATCTATACATACTCTATTTGAATTAAGTGACTGTAACATGGTTATTAGCTAAAAGGTTAATATATAAAAATCAAATATATTTCTATACATCAGCAACAAGCAACTAGAAAACAAAAATTTTAAAATGATACCCCTTACAATAGCACTAAAAAATCAAATACTTAGGAATAAATCTAACAATGTACAAGACATTTACACAGAGAGCTATATATAATATTATAGTTTATATTATAGTTTGCTGAGAAAACTTAAATAATACAGGGACCAACCCTACTCATGAGCTAGAAGACTCATTAGTAAACTTCAACTTAGATTTTGTAAAATTCCAGTCAAAATCAACAGATTTTCCCCCCTTTCCTTTTCTCTTTTTTAATGAAAACTGTAAAGTGAATTCTAAAATGTATATGGAAATGTAAAAAGTCAAAAACAGCCAATACAATTTTGAAGAACAACCACAAAGTTGGAGGACTTTACCCTGTATCTAGACTTAATAAAAAAGATACAATTACTAAGCACAAAGACAAAATATTGGAAAAGAACAGGGAATCTAGAAACAAATCCAAACATATATGCACATGATTTATGACAATGGTGTCCCTGAAGAAAGTAAGGAAAAGAAGATCTTTCAAATAAATGATGCTGGGTCAACTGGATACTCATATGGATAATAAATGAATCTCAACTCTTATGTCAAACCATACACAAAATATAAGACTAGGTATATTGTAGATCTAAATGAGAAAAGTGAACAATAAAGCTTCTGAAAGATAACATTAGAACATACCTTTGTTAGCTTAGGATGGCCAAGGTATAGTATATTTTAACCATAAACTAAAGATTTTTTAAATTGTGTCCATTAAGATTAAGAACTTATATTCAGCAAAAGAGACTATAGAGAGAGTGAGAAGGCAAGTCACAGAGTGGAGATGTTATACAAATACAAACACACATATTTTGTGTGAAGTATACGTATACATACATGTATAGCAACGTCTGAATACAAGATTGCTGGGAAATACTTATATATATACACACAGAAAATATATGAATATAAATCCTATATATACATGTGTATATATATATAAAATACAGATTTTCTCCACAGTATACAAAGAACTTATATAAATCAGTTTTACAAAGAGGTGGCCAACACATAGAGAATATCTTGTAAATATTTTGAAAACTTTTGTGATGAGTATTTTGTATGTAAAAGTACATTTACAATTTTCTATTTGTCATAGCTATGGCAACTTTAGCAGTGACTTTGGGACACCCTGTATAGAAAAGTCAATGAAACAAAAAACCAGTTCTTTGCAAAAGATAAATAAAATCGATAAACTGTCACTGCAAAAGATACTAATAAAAAGAGAAGACACAAATTACTAATACAGTATCAAGAACGAAACAGGGGCTATCACTAAAGATCATGCAGAATGCTATTCCCCTGATTCCAAAACCAGACAAAAATAGTAAAAAAAGGTATAGAATACTTCTCATACCTATTACCTTAACAAAATATGACCAAATAGAATCCAGTAATGTATGAAAAAGATTATATATCATAACCAATTGAGACTTACTCCAGATATATTCAACATCTGAAAATCAGTCAACGTGTAACTCACCATAGCAACAAACCTAATACATCATACTGGCTGACTAAACACGCACTTACCATATATAACTTAGCAAATTTACTTTCAGACATCCCAGAGAAATAAAAGTTATGTTCACTCAAAAACCTTCAAACAAAGCTTCATAACAGCCTAACCCAAATGTCCTTCAGTGAGTGACTGGTTAACTGTGGCATAGCTATCCCATGGAATACTACTCAGCGACAAAAAGGGAACAAATTATTGGCATCCACAACTTGGGAGCGACCTCAAAGAAATTATATTGAGTAAAAAAAAGAGTAACTCAAAAATTTACATTCTGTATGACTGCATTTACACAGTATTCTTGAAATAACAAAACTATAAAGACAAAGACAGTAGTGGTTGCTAAGGCTTAGAAATAGGGCTGGGACAAGATGGTTATGACTATGTAGAGACATCATGAGGGAAACTCATGGTGATGGAAAAATTCTGTGCCTTGAGGACAGCGGTAAGAACTACACGTTATAAAAATGCATACAGCTGGGTACACACCACACACACAAATAAGTGCTTATAAAACTAGTAAAATCACAAGAAACTCTCCATATTGTATCAATGTCAATTTCCTGTGGGGTTTTTTTTTTTTTTTTAAAGAGATGGGGTCTTGTTATGTTGCTCATACTGGTCTCACGTGATCCCCCCATCCCAGCCTTCAAAAGTGCTGAGATTAAAGACCTGAGCCACTGAGCCTGGCTCCAATTTCCCAGTTTTGATAATGTGCTATAGTTATCCAAGATGTTACCATCAGGGAAGGCCAGCTAAAAGGTGCACAGGGAGGTCTCTATAAAAGACTTTTGCAATTTCTTGTGAATCTATAATTACTTCAAAATTAAAAAGATATTATCTTTTAAAAAAACCCTAATTACACATGTATTTATGTGATTACAATTGGTTTAAGTGTTATGAAGAGAAAAATTGGGAATTTTATCACATAGGCCTACGTAAACTTCAAAAGATACAGTTTAAAGCCAAAATATAATACAAAATCATTTTTAGTCTGCTGTAACTATTAAATTTATATCCATCTTATCTTTCTCCAGAATAACATGTTGAAGCAAGTAAGCATTTTCTGTATTCTGATTTGATACTATTGCCTCTTGCAACAAAACCATCTTTTTTTGTAGTTCATTTGCAAAGTACATTCTCATCCCTTCTCATCTGACCCTGAAAAGGTCTTCAAAAGCAGTGCAATTAATTAAGAAATTGAAGGTCAAAGATTTTTATATTCTGTTCAAGGTCAAAAGAATTTCAATGGCAAAATCAATTCTATAGCCTTTTGACTTCTACTCTATTATTTTTCCAGTCACATATTACTTGGAAAGTATATGCAATTCAAAGAATGACTTGCAATTCTATAGGAGTAAGTCTATGTGGAAATGAGTATGATATATATTACCTGAAGATTCTGTGCCAATGTCTTTGTTCCTGCTTGGTAAGTGAGCATTAGACCAGTAACTTTACATTTTTTGCAACTTTTGCATTTCATCTACTTTTGCTATTTGAATATTTGCTACTTAAATGACTGCATACTAATCTCAGCAAGATTCTTTTCACATATGTGCAACTGAGTCAGAAAATAGAACTTACATAATGAACATAAAATCCATCACTACTGCAAGAAAATATAAAAACTAATGCACACACTACACTGATGAACTTCCAGAACTTACTTGAAAAAGGCAAAAAATATTTTTGACAACTCCTTTGCTGCCTCTTTATTGTAATTACACACACATACGATATTTCAAATGTGCCAAAATGCAGCTTTCAGCTTCTGGATATCAATTAAAGCCAAGAATTTCATAAATTTGTACAAAGGACTTTACTTACATATGTTAAATATTAAAAATAATATAGTAACTTCCCTTTGGTTGAAGTACTCTTTTGTTTGTTTGTTTGTTTGGTGGGCCCGGGCCGGATTTGAACCCACCAGCTCAGACGTACGTGGCTGGTGCCTTAGCCTCTTCAGCCACAGGCTCCCAGCCACAAACATACATTATTATTATTATTTTTTTTTTTTTTGAGGCAGAGCCTCAAGCTGTCATCCTGGATAGAGTGCTGTTGCATCACTGCTCACAGCAACCTCCAATTCCTGGGCTCAAGCGAATCTCTTGCCTCTGCCTCCCAGGTAGCTGGGACTGCAGGCGCCCGCCACAATGCCCGGCTATTTTTTTTTGGTTGCAGCTGTCATTGTTGTTTGGCAGGCCCGGGCTGGATTCGAACCCGCCAGCTCAGGTGTACGTGGCTGGCGCCTTAGCCCGTTGAGCCACAGGTGCCAAGCCATGGTTGAAGTACTCTTAAAGTAGACCTCAGAATTAAGTGCTTAATTCTACATATATGTGATAATACTACAAGTGAGAAAATGCTGAAAGGGGATCAGTTCTTTCAACAAAGTCAGTCACCCAGCCTGAAGGCCTAAAGTTATCAAACTACAAAATACCAAAATACAAAATTTTAGAGGGGCACCCCATGTTACCTTGATTGTCCTCTAAAATCCTACATGCTAACAAGAATGCTTAGGTTTGCAGGCTTTTCACTTTTAGGTGAAAAAATGGGAAAATACCCAATGGGTACACTCCTACTTACAGTTTCAGAAAGAGGTTTTTAAAAGAGGAATGTGTGAATAAACATTCTGAAGATTTTTCTTGGGTTTCTTTCTTTCTTTCTGTTTCTTCTAATCATGTGTCTTTTTCTCTCAGGGATTTGCTCTTATAACTAAAATGACTTAGAATTATGGGTTCGGGATGGTGAATCATAAATTCCCCAGCGTTTGGCACACAGAACGCAAAGCAGGTGTCTAGTAACCACTTTCGAGGTAAGACATATAGGAATAAACTGTCCCATCTTAAAGGTGGATGAAAAGCGGTGTGAACACTAGACGCCTGCGGCAAAGCACATTCCAGGCCCAGACTTTGACCTCTTAGTCCTTTCTTCCCAGACGGTTGCCGAACGTTCAGGACCCTCCTCCCCAAAAGGAACACAATAAGACCCCCCGCACAGGCCTGACGCGAAGGTGGTACAACAGGTGCGTTCCCGCACTTCGCGGAGCGACCGCCCCGCCAGCAACCCAATGGGCTCCCACGTCAAGGGGCTCTGAACTCCCGAGCTGTCGCAGCAACGTTATTGCTACTACTAGGAGCCATGTAGCCTCCTGCGAGGAGCCATAGAAAGGAAGAGGCTCCAGATCCCGCGTGTCCGCCCGCCTGTCCTTCCTTGGGCAGTCACCCAGAGAGGGCAGGGCAGTACCTCACCTTTCCCTAGAAGGCGGCGGGCTTTCCCTGAGGATCCTGGGAAGGCGTCTCGGAGCCGGAAGTTCCGCCTCCAGGTGACGTCCGACAATGCGCGCTCCCTGCTCCCGGAAGTGACGCCTTCAGGGCGCGCGGCGCGCGAGCTGGGAGGTTTCTCACCCAGTCTTTGAGTCCAGCGAGACCTCTCTTTTTTGCTGCCGGAGCTGGGGTTGAGTTTGACCCGCCGCCTCCGGACTCCTTTGAGCCACAAGCACCTGCTTTCCCTTCTCTTTCATTTCGGCTTTACCCCCCTTTTATTGTCTGTCATTGTTGATAATCGCTTGGTTTCTCTTTCCTCTCATTTATTCTTCTTTTCTCCCTCTTTTTTTTTTCTCTGCCCACTTTACCCCTTCCTCCATTACTGGTTGTATCTTTCCTTCCCACAAATACACAAATCCACTCAGAAGTGGATTCTCACTTGACATTGTTTATTAGCATTAGTATGGTCAGCCTATGATACTCTACGCTTTAGGAAAATGCTAAACATGTCTATACCAGAGGTATATTTTGAACTTACCACACCCAAACTGGTGTGTGTGTATATAATACAAAATTAGTATATGTCCGTGCAAAGATGCACTGATGCACTATACTGAACATGACAGTCTTACTCTTAGGGAGAGAAGCAGACGAGTAGACTGACATCATCAATGACTCACCCTTACATGGAAAGAAATCTTGCTTCTTTTGTATTCAACATCTCAGTGATAGGCACTGCTGTCTCACCAGTTGTGGCAAGTAGACTGGTACCTCATCACCTCCCTCCAGCTTCCTAAATACAGTCAGCAACACAATGAGTTTAGAAAAAGCCACTCACTGTACTAAAAGCTTTTTCTGAATGAATTAATTTTAATCCCCACAGAAATCCAATGAGATCAGTGTTAACCTGTGACCTTAGAATCCAGAAATGTAAATACATATAATAAATGATTGATTATATTACAATGATACTACATAAGTCCTTGGTGTTTTCTGCCATTACTAATGTACAGTTCAATTTGTGTATGCACAATTCCAGTGAGTGTAGTTCACTAATGCAGTATTTTCTTTCGACCCTTGTATATACATCTGTGGTGCATTACCTCAAATGATTTATATCTCCTATTTTGTTAAGCCTGTTCCAGAAAAATTAACCAAGAGGGATCAATATTTTTAAAAATCTTCCAGGCTTTATGATTAGTCAGTATATTATCTTCATTTTTACCTACAGCATAAAATGAAGCACAGAGAAATTAAATAACTTGCCCAAGGTACCTAGGCAGAGCCAGGCTCTACGTCACTTACCCCTGCTTCCATGGACTAACTGCAACATAATTGCAAGATGTATTTTCAAATGGCTTTTCCTGATACCTCCAGTGTGGTGAGGTGTCCTCCTCTACAATTCCGTATCACCATTTGCATTCTTTCATTGGTATGCTTGTTTGTCTGTCTCCGACACCAGACTGTGAAATCCTGGAGGGCAAGTAAGGCTTCCTTCACTCATCTTTATATTCCCTAGGTCTGGAATAGAGTCCAATATATGGAAAACATGCTGTGAATCCAGGTATAAATGACTGCTGTGTAGTCCTGTGAGGCTCACAGAATCCACTGGGCACATGTTCCAGGTAAACCTGTCCTGTGGAGCTTTTGTGTGCATTTTCCTTTCTCATTCATTTCCAGTTCCCATTAAAATGGGATCTGCCCTTAGAAAATGTGTTCCATACAATCCTCAAAAGGACTATTAAAATCCTTTTGTATATGTGCACCACAGCATTCATTCATCCGTTATTCCAAAAAAATACTTACCAAGTGCTTACTGTGTGCTGGGTTAAGTATTGTTTTGGGTGCCAGGAACAAGATAGATCTTTGCTTTTTTGGAAGGTAAGGAAATAATAAATATGAAAGTAAAAAAGGAATAAGAAAAGAATAAATAATTAAATGTTAGTGTTAAAAAGAGTAGGTCAATCAGGTTGGGTTGACAGGGAGGCATCTGAGCTGAGTCCTGGATGGTAAGGAGTCAGCCAGGACATCTAGTAAGATAATTCAGGCATCCCTTCTTTGTCTCCTCTGAAAGGGGGGCACTCGACTGGCATAAACCTCACAGACCACCACGGCTTGTACGGAAGGTCTTTATTGGCCGCGGATGCTGCAGAACAGCATTAAGGAGGAGAGGAGAGAGAGAGAGAGACACGAGGGGAGGAGAGGAGAGAAGGTAGAACGAGAGGAAGGGAGTGAGAGAGTCACGAGACACACGGAGGAGAGGCGGGGAGAGAGAGAAAAGAGAGCAAAAGACAAGGGCACCTTATATAGGTTCGGTTAGGAGAGGTGACGGGATGGTAGAATAGCCAATAAGGTGTTACTGCTCTAGTGCAAAGAGCCGTAGGGGGCGGGCCCTAAGTTTGAAATTTTCAGTGACTGATAGGGAGGTGAAGTTTTGCAATTATCTAACATCCTTTAACCCTAGCTGCCTGGTATCCTAGAGCACTGTCCTTGACCATCTCTTCTACCTAAACGTTCTCCCTAGGTGTTTGCATTCAGTTCTACAGCTTTAAATACTATTTATAGACAGACAACCTGAAATCCACATCTTTGGCTCAGACCTCTCCCATGAGTTCCTGGCTTGCAGACCAAACAACCTACCCAACATCTCCACTTGAAAGTCAAACAGGAATCACAAAGTTCCTATAGCCCACACAGGACGATTGATCTCCCATTCCCAGGGCAGGAATTCATCGTGACCTCAGTACAAATTGGAAATGGGATCTGTAAAACAGTTGGGAACTCAGCCGAATCTTTCTCCATCCCTTGACTTCACTTCTCTCTGGGCATTGTTTTGTCATTCATTTACCCAAAGGCTACATGAAAGAATATGGATGTTTAGGGCACGTGCAATTTTGCTGGAGATTGAGGAGCCATTTGTGATAAATAGTTCCCACTTTCTACTTCCTAGACATTTGATAGGAATGACTTTCTTTACAGTTAGATGAATGGGATGTGGGGAGAAGGAGGGATGGAACGTGAGTTGTTCTGGCCAATAAATTGTAAGAAAAAAATGGTATTTCACTTCCAGGATGAGCAGCTGGCCTCAAAGCAATCCTCCTCCTCAGTCTCCCAAAGTTCTGGGATTATAGGTTTCACTTTACTTCAGCAATATTATGCCAACATTAAAGCTGGTATTTGTCCCAATAGCTTATAACTATCCTTGAGTAGCTGTCACTGCATAGAGTCTAATCTCCATCCTGTGATAAACACGTCTTTGTCTCTTTGTGTTGCTGTCACAGAATACCTGAGAGTGGATAATTTATAAAGAAAAGAAGTCTATTTACTTCATGGTTCTGCAGGCTGGGATGTTCAAAGGGCATGGTGCCAGCATATGCTTAGCTTCTGGTGAGTGCTTTTGTGTTGCATCGTGGCATGGCAGAGAAGCCCGAATGAGAAACAGAAACATGTGGAGAGGGACCAGCAGAGGAGGAACCTTCCTTCCAACAACCTGCTCTTGTGAGAACCAGCCCAGTCTCATGAGAGCAAAGACACACTCATTATCACAAAAAAGAGCCAACTTACTCCTGTGGGATCTGCCTGTAACCCAAACACCTTCCAACCCTGCCACATTAGGTATCAGACTTCAGTATCAGTTTTTGTGGGGACAAACTGTATCCAAACCACAGTAACAAATTTGATATAAAGGAAATAAACCTTTTTGTTTAAAGCTGCAGCTCCCAACCTTCAGGCTGCACACTGGTAGCATTTATAAGTAGAGATAATTCTGAATGCTTTTAAATGTATGATTGCTTAATGCAGCCTTTACAAAATGGCGCTAGTTACCTGGAAATCCACATTAATCCTTTTTTTCTGACACTTTTGGTTAAAAAAAACACAAATCCACTCATTGTTAGGTGTATACACAGAAAAAAGAAGTGATTTTACCATAAGGACATTTGCACTAAAATGTTCATCTCAGCTCAATTCACAATTGCTAAGCCATGGAATCAGCCCAAATGCCCATCAACACACGAATGGATTAATAAACTGTGGTATAAGTATATCATGGAGTACTATTCAGCCATAAAATGGAGATTTTACATCTTTTATGTTAACCTAGATGAATTGAAGAACATTCTTCTTAATAAAGTATTACAGGAATGGAAAAAGAAGTATCCAACGTACTCAGTACTAATATGAAATCAATAGATAAACAACTATGCATCCACACAAGAGAAAAGCACAATTAAATTCAAGTGGGGGGAGGGGCAAACGGGAGGGGGATTCGTCCTCACCTAATGGGCACGATGTAAGGGTATACATCACAACCTCTGGGTGAAAGGCTCAACTATGACTTGAACTTTACCTTACAAATGCAAACAATGTAATCTAATCATTCATAGTCTCATAGTAATCTGAAATGATTTTTTTTAAAAAAGAAAACAAATCCAATATAATGGCCATCTTACACATAAACTCAAATGAGGGTTTTGTTGTTGTTTTGATACAGTCTCACTCTGTCGCCTTGGGTTAGAGTGCCATGGCATCATAGCTCACGGCAACCTCAGACTCTTGGGCTTGAGCCATCCTCTTGCCTCAGCCACCCACATTTTTTAAAAAGTTTATAAAAGTGTAGTCTTTTAATCTTTAGAAATCTATATAGAATAGAAATATCATCTAAAAATTGAAAAAGCTATGTTTAACTCCTATACTACAACTAAAAGTTCCTTCTGGCATTTAATTATGTAGAGACCCAAAGAAATACATGGTTGGCACACTTGAGGTGTGAGACTTGGAGATTCTTGCTAAAGGACCATTTGTTGGTAGTACTGCCTTCACAGGGGCACTTAGCTTACAAAAAGAATGAATATAAAATACCTTAGTAAACACCAATGTTTAGATGTTCTTGTCATCAAAAATTACACAAAACTTGTATACACCATATATTTGAATATATATCTGTACATATATGCTTAAATGTGTGTGTATATAAATTAGAGAGAGAGCCTAAAATGATGTGTTTAAGACTTTCAAGGTAATTCACCACTTATAGTGTAACTACAACTCCCAATGTTTTCTTTTAATCCATGATGTGACCCATTATTCCTCTTCAATGAAACCCTACACCATAAAGAAGCTTTTAGTGGCAGGACAGGGTTGGGAGAGGGTAAGATAAATACAGGAGATATAGCTCAACTATCTCTACAAATTGAAAATAAAGTGGAGATTTGTAGGACTAGCCACAGATGAATAATTCCTTTTAAAGTACAGTATGTTCCCATTTTATTGGATTCCTAAGAAACTAATTGCTTCACTCAATGAAGTTTTTGTGAGTTAATAGTACCGTTCCAGAACTTTTACATATAATTCCTTTTTATTTTTTAATGGAGACTTTATATTCCCCAGTAAAATAAGAATGGGATTTATCTTAGATCAAAATGCCTTGCCGTACCATCCACCTATCCAGCTACGGTAGACTGATGTGTCTTCTCAAAGATGTCCACATCCTAATCCCTAATGTCCACCTCTGATGCTACATTACCTGACAAAGAAGACTTTGCAGATGTGAGGAAATGTATTTGGATTTTGAGATAGGGAGATTATCCTGGATTATGCAGGTGGGCCTAATGTAACTACAAGGCTCTGTGTGAGAGGGAGAAAGAAAAGTTAGAATCAAAGGTACTATGACATTGGGAACAAGAAAGAAATGTGATGGTGGAAGCAGCAGTTATAGTGAGAGGGATTAGAAGATGCTTCATGGCTGGTTCCAAGCTGGAGGAAGGGGCCACATACCGGAATGCAAACAGCCAATTGCTGCAGAAAGCAAAGAAATGATTTCTCCTCCAGAGCTTCCAGAAGGAACAGAGGCCTGCCAACTCCTTGATGTTAGTCCATTAAAACTGGTTTTGTGGGTGGTGCCAGTGGCTCATCGATTAGGGTGCTAGTCCCATATACCAAAGGTGGCAGGTTCAAACCCAGCTTCTGCAGAACTGCAAAACAGAAAAATAGCCCCAGGCCTTGTGGTGGGCGCCTGTAGTCCCAGCTACTTGGGAGACTGAGGCAAGAGAATCGCCTAAGCCCAGGAGTTGGAGGTTGCTGTGAGCTGTGTGACACCAGGGCACTCTACCGAAGGCAATAAAGTAAGACGCTGTCTCTACAAAAAAAAACAAAAACTGATTTCGTGTTTCTGCTCTACAGAGCTATAACATTGGTGTGGGGTGTTTTGTTTTGTTTCCAGAGATAGGGTCTGGCTCTGTCACTCAGGCTGGGGTACAGTGGCGCAATTATAGCTTACTACAGCCTTGAACTTCTGGCCTCAAAGCAATCCTCCCTTTCCATTCTCCCAGAGTGCTGAGATTATAGGTGTGAGCCACTGTGCCTGGAGAGTTGTGTTGTTTTAAGCCATTAAATTTATGATAATTTGTTGCAGCAGCCATAGGAAACTAAATATTTGATCAAACTATTGCTGTTTTGAAAGAATGATATTAGCTAAGTTGATTTCAAGCTTCAGAGTACTAGCTGTTGCCAAAATACTATTATGGTCTAAAAAGAATCTCACGTTTTCCTGCATTTTCACAGACTAGTTCACAATCACCAAAATGTCACATCATTAGCACAGAGTTCAAATCCATTCTTAGATCCCATCTTTATTCATGATTTTCTTTAGAATTCTTAATTGACAGAGTTAACTTTTCTTAAATGTTGAATTTTAAATATTATTAAAGCATTTAGACTTTTAGTTCTAGAATTATTCATTTTTAAAATAGTTTTAGGGATATCATGGAACCACATTCATTTTCTTCTTTTCTTTTCCTTTTCTATTTTTATATCCGCCCCCCCCCATCCCAGGTAATGGAACAGAGATCTCAACCCCAAGGGGCATTTGTGGGGATTGAGTAGCTGTGTTAACTTTTTGGCAGCCCATATCTGGCCGCCTTCCTATGTTCGGAGAATGGTCTATGTGATAAGCCATGAGTCCTATAACATCCTAAGTATTGTGGCTAGGTTTGGGATGACTCCAAGGAAATAACTCCTTCTAGCCAAGGAAATAAGATTATCCCATTTAAAATTATACTGATTCTGTCCATAAGCACATAATCAACTACCAAATTAAACAGCATGCTTTTACAAGTTAGAAGAGGGAGAGAGTTCAGTGAACTATAAATGGGTAAGACAAGTTTTTGACTCAAAGGAATTCTTGAGTTCTGCCTTGAAAGAAAGTATTTGCATAAAGGATAAAGAAGATTGCATCCTGGAAAGAGATTAATTTAACAAATACATAAAATAGTCTGAAACAGCATGATCCAGTGAAGAAAAGTTGACTGGTCTAAACTCTGTACAGTTGAGAATAACATTTGTTCCTCAGATGTGTTCACTAAGGTTGTGTATAGCTTCTACTGCAGAATTGACCTGAGCTCATGGACGTCTATGCCAACATACTTTTCTAAACCTCTGTGTCCTTCAGTAATAGCTTAGCTCTCCACCTAGAACACTCCTACCTTCTAAGATAACCCTACCCCAACTAGCCAAATATCTCTACCCTGTTTTTTTTTTTTTTTTTTGCAGTTTTTGGCTGGGGCCAGGTTTGAATCCGCCACCTTCAGTATATGGGGCTGCCACCCTATTCTGAGCCATAGGCACCGCCCTCTCTATACTTAGTTTGACACTCAAAAATCACTGTCTGGAGTTTCTCAGGCATGGTTAGGCTCCTGGGCTCTCAAGATACTTTGAACATATCTAAAATCTAGCACTTATAACATCTACAGTATGACTTTTTAAAATTTGTTTGCTTGAACATTTAAAAATGAATTCCATGAATTCCAAATGTCGTATTATTTTGATCTTAAATACTTCAGCATGAATATCTAAAAGATAAGGACTTTTTTTTTTTAGAAAAAAGAACAATATTATCATACCGCACTAAGTAACTATAATCTTCTAATATCCAATACATATTCAATTCCTCAATAACACATTTGCCTGACAGAATCTTCATAGTTTTCATCTATGCTTCTAGGCAACAGTGTTTGTATTTTACTCTTGGAGTACCTTAATACTGTCATATAATATCATTGAAGAATCTCTGATGGGCTGATTTAGACAGCACAGCAAAGGCAAAATTTTAGAACAGAAGACAAAATGGAGAATAAAATGTCAGACTTGAGCACACCATGGCCTTGGGTTTGTCAAATAAAGTATTGTTCTGATCCAGTTCCTAGCCTCTGGGGCAATATCTACTTTGCCCATCAGCATTTCCTGAAGAATACCCAACTGCTGTTGTAGTTATTGGTGCAATGGCTTGCTCAGGGTAGAAGCATGACTCTACAGGGCCTGTCTCTTAAGGGATATAGGCCATAGACTAGTGGTTAAAGCAAGTGAATTTAAAAAAAAAGTCTAAAAAACAAAGTCAACAAACCATATTTTCCACTCCCAATATATTTCCTTCCATGGTGAAGGACCCCAATTGGTATAACATTCCTGGCCTCTCCTATTCCCTTCCTTCATCTGCCCCAGGGAAGGCAGAGTGACTTCCTGATATGTAACATTTGGAAGAATTATGAACACTTACATCATCTGTTTTCTTCTTGGTGTTAACTTCCTACAGGAAGCAGAGGTCTTTGCTTTTTATGATGTAAGAATAGCCTTGGAAAGTTTCCGTCCCACAGAACATTGCCTGTGACGAGGTATCTAAGTCTGTCTAACTCTGGGGTTCACTTTGCAAGCCCTTTTGACTCTGATACTGGCTGCCGGCTCTAATACAGCCTTTCTCAGAAATACAGATGACATTTTGTTCCCTAGATACTTTATTCCTAGTCTGATTTCTCAGTTTTTTTCAGAACCCAGTTGCAAATAACATGTACTACTTGGGGGGGGGGTCCCTTCAAAAATATAAAAAAGAATAAAATGTTATTTTAATATGTTGCTTTATTCTATTTATTAATATTTTATATAAAATTTATTTTATATAAAATTTTATACTGATATTCTTAAGTGAGGTTAATTTTTGGCTTTCCTTTAGGGTTTTTATTATAGGTATTATATATACATTTTTTATTAAATCATAGCTGTGTACATTAATGCAATCATGGGGTACAATGTTCTGGTTTTATATATAATTTGAAATACTTCCATCAAACAGGTTAACACAGCTTTGTAAGTATTATAAAGCTTCATGAAAAAGTCAGAAGTTTTCCTTTTTTACATTTTCTATGCTTTGGAAAAATTTAAATTATATTGTAACTATTGGTAATTTATATATTTTTTAAAAAATCACCCTTTTAATTCAGGTCCTTGGGTTCATTTATTTACAGTTGAGCAAAGTACTCACTTATGACTTCTTCAATTTTCTCTTTTGGGGGGATATTTCATTGTCATTTTCATTTTTGTGTGTGTGTTTTATGCTATTTTTCTATTTCCCATTTGAACAGATAACCTACTGGTTTATGTTTACACATTTTAAGTTTTTATTTGTGATTCTTCTCTTTTCTTTGGTACTACTCTTTTCTAACTTGATTCTTATTTGTATATATAAATTTTCCTTTGAGCTTTGCTTTCCTTATGGGATTGTTTTGGACAACACAGTAAGGTCAAAATTTTAAAACAGAAGACAAAATGGACAATAAAATTTCAGACTTGAGTGCTTGAGCGCTTATACCCTATATTTCTGGTCCTATTAATAATCATTGGATAAGCAAGCAGATTTGTTTAGTTGAGCAATCATTGTCCTGTGAAGCTCATCAAGTTGTTTATCCTTTGGAGATATATATATATATATATATATATTTTTTTTTTTGCAGTTTTTGGCCCAGGGCCGGGTTTGAACCCGCCACTCCCTGTATATATGGCCAGTGCCCTACTCCTTGAGCCACAGGCCCTGCCCTGGATAAATATATTTTAAGAAAACCTCTTAAATAATAAAGTCATTCCTAATAGTTTTCTGTCCTTCCCAGTAAGAGATTGTACTTTGAGGACTGTTGACATTGAGCTTGGCCTTGTAGCTTATTTTGGACAATGGAAGGTTACAAGATGGTCTATTGTGAGTTCTGCTTGTAGGAGTCTGTCATTTCTCTTTTCTCTCTGCCTCAAGATCAGCATGTCCCAGATTGGGGTGTTCCTATATCCAGGGTCCCAGAATGAGGAAGAAGTGGGATAGAGGTCCAGCCAACCAGTTAAGAGCATATACTGGGAGCAAGAAATAAATCTCTATTGTTACAAACTGCTGAAATTTTGAAATTTCTTTTTTATTGCAGCCAAAGCTGGCCCAACTTTCTGGTAGAGCATATAAATAAATATTTATATATTTCACATAATAAATATGTAGTTACAGATCCTTTATAAGTACCTTTGCATACATTATATGCATTATAAAATATATAATGTCCATGTAAATATATGATAGTAACATCTTTAGAACAAATAGATTTTATGGGACTTGAAATATAATTTTTACTATGTAAATTATTATTTTAAAATATATAGTTGTGTCTTTGTTTTATGATGCCCTTGCAGACAGGATCATGATTTGTTTGATGTCAGGTCTTTGGTCAAAATCATTCTCTGGCCTATTATAACTCTGTTTCTTTGAGGAAATTCCATCGCTCTATTCCCATCAGCTTTGGAGCGTGGTTCTAGAATTCACTAATATGGAAAGAGACATGGCCTCTTCTTGTTTGTAATTTTTAAATTTTGATTTTATTACTCTTTAAAACTGGTGGAAATTACCTATAATCATAGTAATATAATCCATCTCTATAAATATGGTCTGAAAAAATTTCCTCAAAGGAACAGAGGAGAAAAATAGTTTCCATTAACAATTGGATACAAAAACAATATGAGATATGAAGATAGTTTAAAAAAATATTTAGATAGGGAAAAGAAAATATTCCAGCTTTTTCTTGAAAGCATAGTCAAAAAGTCAGGTAATATTTAAAGGTTCCAAAGTGAGCGTCATATTTTAACAGCAAAGATAAACCGTTGTACCTTTGATTTACTCATACAATTTTACAATTATTTAAACCTTACAGATCTAAGCAATGGTATATCACATGACAAAAATAATTGAAAAGTGTTTTTGGTTTAATACTCCCTGCATTAAGTTGTCATTATTTTACATGGCAAAAATGGCATAGGTGAAATTTTGGTGAACTGCCTAATTTCGTACTTGTAAACCCCGATTCTTTATTTGTTAGTACAAATCTGAGACTTAGTATGATAATCTCTAAGGAATCAAATATGCCTGTGAAGGAATAATCTGTGGGGAAACTGGAGCAATGAACCATATGATTTGCATTATTACTACTTTCCATGTAATAATTCTACACATTGTTATCATTAGCAACACTACTTCAATCATGAATATCACCAAGTTCAGAAGAAATCATTTCTGAATTGTCTCTATTAGACCATGATCAAGAGGAAAAAACACAAGGCTGAGTTTTACTTTAGTGCTGTATCTGACATTTTTAAATAGACTCATTTTCTGCGGTTTCATGTGACCCATAACATTTGTCACTGGATGGCAAGGAGGCCTGTCTCTCATTAGCACTTCCGCTAGTACTTGAGAAAAATATCCTGGAAGAAAAAAGATTCAATCTCCCCACCTCCAGCCCAGATTTGGGGGCATTTGATTTTTTGAGAATTTCAGTGAATATTGTCTCTAATTTTACTTGAATACCCCTCACCATATGATGTTATAAGTTATAACTAACATACTATCCGCCTAGCAATATGTTTCTCTTTGATCCTAAAAAATGGCTTTTGATTAAAAAATTGGCTCGCCATTATGTTAAGGGCGAAATATGATTTAAGTGTGGGGGGAAGACCGATCTGAAAGAGAAGGAACAAAAGAATAGATCAGAGTTACATTTGTTAGTTTTTTAAATCCATCTCTTAATTTTTCCCCCTCCTTTTTGTTTATCCAGTATTAAAAGAAAAACTTCAGACAAATTAAATTTAACAGAGTTTAGCTGAGCAAAGAAGGATTCATAAATAGGATAAGGGCAGCCCCCGCACCCCTCCACCCAGAATAGGTTTGGAAAGACTCTGCACTGCCATATGCTTGGAGAGGATTTATGGACAGAAAAAGGAAAGTGACATACGGAAAAGGAAGTGAAGCACAGAAACAGCTGGGTTGCTTGTCTGCCTTATTTGAACACAGTTTGAACACTTGGCTGCTTTTGATTGGCCCAAACTCAGTGATTGGTACAAGAGTAGATTACAGTCCGTTTCTATATCCAGCGAAGTTACAGTGCACTCACTATGTGTGGAAACCTCCAGACTGAACTTAAAATATGGAAGGAGGCAGCTTTCGGCTGAACTTAATTTAACACTAAGCCCTGTTGTTTACCATAAGAATTCTGCAGGTTTGAAGTATGTCTATACTGGTTTGTTTGGTGTATGTATGTGTTGAGAAATAAAAATTAAATCCTAAGCCCCCTGACTGGCTGAACATGAAACCACTCTTTATAAAATTTATTTATTTATTTATTTATTTATTTTTTAAATTATTTTTTATTGAGTCATAGCTGTGTACAATAATTCAGTCATGGAGTATAGTGTGTGGGCTTCACATACAATCGGAGATATTTTTATCAACCTGATTAATATAACATTCATGATATTTTCTCATTTACTATGTGAAAACATAAGATTAATAAAAAACCACAAGACGAGAACTGTGATGGGGGGAATAAATGTACATGTAACCAGCCATTGTTCCCTGGCTTGCTTTCCTGTAATTGCTCGCTACTCAGGAGTTAAAGAGCTGATGGTCATACTGATTCTTAGCTTTCTTAATTGTTCCCACAGATAATGCCACCCTCGTGAAACCCAGAGCTAGTTTTTGAGACATCTTCCAGGCCCTGCATGCCAGTTGAATGGCTGACCCACTCAGATCAGTGGCCCATACCAAGGAACTGACTCAACTGGTCTTGTGACTCCCATCCAGGAAGTGACTAAACATAAGAAGTTGATTTTCACACCCCTGTGGTTCCACCTCCAAACCCAGCCAATTAGCAGACCCAAATGCCTAGCCCTTCGCCTGCCAAACTTCTTTAAAAACTCTTTCTCCTAATTTCTCAGGGAGATGGATTTGAGAACTTCCTACCATCTCCTCACATTGCACTTGTGATATTAAACTCCTTTTCTGCTATTGCATCTGCTGTCTCAGTGTATTGACACCCTTTTGAGAAGTGGACAATGCACCAGGTCAAGCTGTAATGAACATACCCCTTCTTGGCCAAGGGGACCCCAAAGAAACCTTAAAACTGAGTTCCTGGCACTGATGGGATATGAGGTCTAACAGGCATTATTATAACCCCTCCCTCACTAACTGCCATTGGGCTTTTCCCCCAAGGGTTTAAAAGAAACCAACCTTTGCAATAGACTTGCTCCTCTGCTGACTTCAAGCACCCTCCAGATTGCCTCTCCTTTTTTGCAGTTTTGACACACCTGACCAGCATTCCTTCCCGATAAGAGACCACTGACTATGGAGTTGTTTTGACTAGTCTACAGAGGCTGCATGTGCACAGAGGGAATTGGTATCCTCTGCTTCACCTTTGGACATTAGAGGTGTGAAAACTTCACCCTGGGATTATGCTAATACTGCCATTTTGTGAACATGGATACCCCGAAAGGCAAGCCTGTTTCTCTTTTCATAAATATTCATGACTATATCTTGTTAAATATGTATAGTCTACCACCCTGATTAGCACAAATTCCTGTTCCCTTTACTGATCCCTAGAAGTGCCTGTTCCCAGCTTCAGAGCAGAGGCTGTGCTTCTCAGCCTATCAGAAGGGCAGCCTGCAGGCTGCAAATGCTTATGAGAAATAAAGCTTTCTGGTCAGAATTTACAAACCTGTCATCCTGCAGTTCACAGTGCAGGTGTGCGTGTGTGTGCATGCCTGTGTGTTTTTGTAAGGATGTTCTAGTAATTGTCTTGCTCCTTCTTTATTTTCTTCTGTGTCATAGATGTTCTTAGCATCTGTTAGTGACTGTCTATTGTGGGGGATCATTTAGGATGAGACAGAGTTCCTCTTGCATCAATTGTTGATAGACATATTCTCGGGTATGTGTTGAAACATCTTTCAGTTGTGAAAATCTGACTGCATTATTCTCATGCTTAAAATTGCTAATCAGTTCCCTGTTATCTACAAGATGAAACTCACACCTCTCCATCCAGTTTGCAAGGCTTGCCTGAACCAGCCCTAATCTCCCATTTTGCGCTCATCTCCCTCCTCCAGGAGACTAAGTTTCCTAGTTTCTCTCCAAGCTAAATTCTGTCTCCTCTGGGTTTACACATCCTATTTGTGTGGCCTGGGATGTTCTTTGCCAATTCAAGAGGCTAATTAATTCCTTGTTGTTTTGTTTTGTTTTAGCTCAAACCCTGCCTTTTTAGTGAAGCTTTTCTGTCTGTCCCAGGCACCGTCCAGTGCTCACTCTACACACCTGCTGAGGCAACATCCAGCATCTATTCGCCCCTTATTCTCTCATAAACTATTCCTAAATTTATTTGCAGTGCCAACATGCTTAATTCCCAAGTTTTTTGTGGCCAGGTGACTAAACTTTGGCTGATGAAAAACAAATAAATGTTGAATGGGACTTCCAAGAAACCTTTTCAAAACAAACACCTGGAACTGACTCTTTTGTCTTTGCCCATTTTTCTTCTTCATACCGCCTGGAATGGGGATGTATTGGCTGGAGTTCCAGCATTCATCTTGGACCATGAGGTCCCTTAAGGGTGAATACCACACATCAGAAATGGTGGGCCTGAACGATGGAAAAATCCTGAGACTGATACTGCTAAGCTTCTGTACCAGCCTTGGACTATGTACCTTTAACTTTTTATTTGAGAGATAGAGATTTATTTACTTTGTTTAACCTACATGTGTTTCAGTTTCCTCTTACATGCACCAACTCTAATCTTGACCAATACATCTGAATTATAGTGATTACCAAAGTGTGTGATATTGGTTTGTCTTCTTCTAGGTCTTTTTCACTGTTTTATTTCCATCTAGGAGTCCTGGGATTACTGTGTCTAATGTAATATGACTTTTATGCTGAGTCCTTCCAGGGCAAGACTTTTAAATTAATGGGGGTGCGAGTGGAGAGGTGAGGATGGGGTCTTCCCAAAGGTCATTCTAGGAGTCCGTCACCTTGAGAAAAGGCAGCATCTTCAGATAAAATCAGAACAACTGTAAGGTGGACCTCAGTTGATATAAGAAATAATTGGGTCTTTCTTACTCTCTCTGAGCCTGAGTTTTGAGAAGCCTTGGTTTCCATAGAAGACATTCAGGTGAGATATGTTTAAGAATGCTTTTTTTATACCTGGAGGCAGATGGGTACTTAGACTGAGTGGGACCCTGTAGTTATTACGAAGTGAAAATAGCGTTGTTCAGAAGGGCTAAGGCCAGAGCCTGTATTCATCTTGGGTTTGAGGATATGCAGAGACCATCTGAAGTCAGTGCGATGGTAGCAGAAAGAATCAACCAGGGATCCTAAGAGTAAGGGAGTACTCCACAGGAAAAGGGGAGTCAAAGGCCAGTGAATCCTTGCTCCATAAGCACCTGCTTGCAGTACAAGATCCTTCATTTAGTAATGTAGAATTTCCTTTCGACTACGCACGTGTCTGATGTTAGTTCTGGAAGGGCACATCGAGGTCATCTGGTCCAACCCTCTCATTTTACAGATGAGAAACCAAGATCCATAGAGGTTACAGGAACTTGCCTATTAGTGGTCCTGCCAAATCAATTTTCAATGAAATGAAGTATTTTTTAAAAATTAAATGTTCATGCATTTTTATGGAGAAGAAATCTCTGATTTTTTAAAAAATCAAATATGAAAGGACATACATAAGTTATAGTGGCAAAAAATAAATGTTGGAAAATGGCATTTTTTCACCTGTTTTTCAAAGCCCCTGTGGGTGAGATTCCACAGGTAAGTCCCTCAAAGCCCCCAACTTCAGCTTCCAACTGGTTTATCCTAAAGTGTCTGCTGTTTTCCCTGAAATCTTCTTTTGATGTCTCACCTTACATGTACTTAAGGCTCTGAAGGGACAGAAAAAGAGATGGCGACAGAGAGCATCTAGCATTCCACTTAAGTAAGAATCCAGGATAGTCACAACCCAAGGGTCACAAAGGCAGGAAGACAGTGCCCTCTTTTGAGCGTTCCCTGCCTTGGAGAGCTGTGTTACTTGTTTTTCGGCTTAGCCTTTTTAATGAGAAGTTTCCTGGGTAGTGGTCAGCCTCCTTCTGTGCCCCACCCTAGCAGTGAGGGCCTGAAGAGCTTCTGATTGGCTTCTACCACACCTGCTCAGCACAGGACTCTCACCTGAAGTCCTGGGACAGTCATAATCTCTCTGAAGCGGAAGCAGCATCCAGGTCTGGAAGACTGATGGTGAGTTGGGCCCGTAGGTTTAGGCTGAACTGAGCAGAATCAGCTCAAAGTCTCCATCGTGTCTCAGACTGTGGTAAAGCCCCCCTTGGTGGTCTGACATGTTGGAAAGTCGCTAGGGAACTGCAGATGGGAGCGAGACTTGTTGTCTGCAGTGACAAGAAGGCACTAGAAGTGAAGGGTTTAAAATGACGCTGTCATAAATTTGTGGGCGTCACTTGCCCCACTATCGCGCTTTATTTGGGTACCAGGCTTTTCACCTTTAATTCTGCTCTGTCTCTTTTTCCATTTTCCGGCCATGGCCCATCCAACTAGAGACCACTCCTCCTTTCTCTCTCCCCCTGACTTATTGGTGGAATGTTTCCCATGGCGATTATCAGGACAAATTGCCCAAGACATGGAAATGGGCAAAGGAGATTTGCTCCTTTGACTGATTTTCTATAACCTTCCGTGGGAGTAGATAGTAACTCATAGTGCATGTTATTGTTGTCCATAGCAATGCAAATTAATTTCGTCTGGCAGAGATAAAATTGATTTCTGTGCTATGGAAAAGAAAAGCCTAAATGTTAATATCTTATCGAGCTTTAGAACATCAGTTTTCTAATATTCTAAAACAAATTGAATTCAACATTCCAAAGATATTTCAGATATATGAATTCCATATATATTTACATATATGAAAAATGTTGATTAGTTTTTCTCTAAGGGGATTGTAACAGATGTAAATGGAGAGGAATTGGGCTGATTGCTCCAAGTACTAATTTTTTTAAACGTGGGACATTTTTTGTTCAACAAAATGACTTTTATCAATTTTGGCTTTGTATTGTAGGACAAGGTGTAATAATAAACTTAGAAGCAATTTGCTTAGATTCATGTGTACAGAAATGCTGAATATTAGCAGATGTCGATGCAATTAGCTTTATTATGGGAGCAAACAAAAAGATCACTTCCTTCTTTTGTTGATTATGCCTGAGTTGAGCTCTACAAATCGCATTAGACTTTTTATTAGAACAGGATAAAGCAAGAGCTATCCAGGATGGAAAAGTAGTATAAGGAAATTATTGGAGGTTAAGGGCACTGGAGTGAGCTAAAGTGAGTAAACAGTGTACTGCTTGGGTAGAAAATTCTAAGGTGGAGCAGTGGAAGATACGGATGGATAAAATAAATGAAGGGCTTTGAAATGTACCCTATTAGAAAGTGAGGCCACATTGGTAATCATGGGATAGGGGAAAGGCATTCAAAATATAAATGGCTTAGGAAGAGCAATAGGACAGTAAAGTGTCTGAAGAATTGGATTGGGAGGTGGTCAGCTGGGGGAGGGGCACAAACTAAAGACAGCCTTCAGAACATTCTGGGTGGAAAGTAAAGATATAGGTAAATAGCTGGGGGTTGTGGCAGGTGCCTGCAGCCCCAGCTACTCAGGAGGCTGAGAGGATTTCTTGAGCCCAAAACTTTGAGATTGCTGTGAGCTATGATGCCATGGCACTCTACCTAGGGTTACAAAGTGAAACTCTGTTTTAAAGGAAAACAAACAAACAAAAAAAACAAAACAAAACAAAAAAAAGAGTATAGGTGATTTTTCAAAGGTTACTGACCTTTGGAATAGATAGAAAAAGAGTGTGATATTAAAGATGACTTTATATTTGTCAAATATACCTAAATTAATGAAAAAGAAATAAAGATGCCTTTAAAAGTTTGAAAATAGACTCACAATGGATTAAAGATTTAAACTTAAGACATGAAACTATAAAAATACTAGACGCAAGTGCGGGGGACACTCTTGAAAGCATAGGCCTGGGCGAATACTTCATGAGGGGACCCCCAAAGCAATGGAAGCAGCATCAAAAATACAATCCTGGGATCTGATGAAACTAAAAAGCTTCTGCACCACCAGGAACACAGTAAATATCGCTAGCAGACAACCCTCAGAATGGGAAAGAATATTTGCAAGTTATGCCTCCGACAAAGGCTTAATAACCAGCATACACAGAGAACTCCAACGTATTTGCAAGAAAAGAACAAGCGATCCCATCTCAGGATGGGTAAGGGACTTGAAGAGAAACTTCTCTGAAGAAGACAGGTGCACAGCCTACACACACATGAAAAAATGCTCATCATCCTTAATCATCAGAGAAATGCAAATCAAAACTACTTTGAGATATCATCTAACTCCGGTAAGATTTAGTCTACGTCACAAAATCCCAAAACCAGAGATGTTGGTGCAGATGTGGAGAAAAGAGAACACTTCTACATTGCTGGTGGGAATGTAAACTAATACGTTCCTTTCAGAAAGATGTTTGGAGAATACTTAGAGATCTAAAAATAGACCTGGCATTAGATCCTATAATTCCTCTATTAGGTATATGTCCAGAAGACCAAAAATCACATTATAACAAAGATATTTGTACCAAAATGTTTATTGCAGCCCCATTCATAATTGCTAAGTCATGGAAGAAGCACAAGTGCCCATCGACCCGTGAATGGAGTAATAAATTGTGGTATATGCACACCATGGAATATTATGCAGCCTTAAAGAAAGATGGAGACTTTACCTCTTTCATGTTTACATGGATGGAGCTGGAACATATTCCTCTTAGCGAAGTTTCTCAAGAATGAAAGAAAAAGTATCCAATGTACTCAGCCCTACTATGAAACCAATTTATAGCTTTCGTATAAAGGCTATAATATGGGGAAAGGGGCAATGGAGGGGGGAGTATGGGTGGAGGGAAGGTAATTGGTGGGACCACACCTACGGTGCATCTTAGAAGGGTACAGGTGAAACTTACTAAAGGCAGAATACGAAGGTCTTAACACAATAACTAAGAAAATGCCATGAAGGTTATGTTAAACAATTTGATGAAAATATTTCAGATTGTATATGAAACCAGCACATTGTACCCCATGATTGCATTAATGTACACAGCTATGATTTAATAAATAAATAAATGGGGAAGAGTAGTATTGCTACATTTGTTTTAGGGGAATTAACTGACAAAAAGTCAAAATGAAACAAAACATGCTTTGTTTCCTACATGAGTTCAAAGGAGTCTGCCAAATGTGAGTAGCAGTAATCAGGGCAAAGACAAACTCCACTGACAGCTGTATGAGAAACTTAGGTTATAAGTTCCATTAACTGGCCTTCAGCACAAACCTACTACACAGCTTCGTTTTCTATCACTTTTAAACAGAGACATAAAAAAGTGAAATAGCTACAATTAAGAACTGAAAGTTACCTCCTTTTAAAATCCTTTAATATGCTCCCAAATTAAAACAAATTAAAATACTTAATCTAGTTCTTTTTTAAAAAGGGCAGTTGAGATATTTAGAATCATGTCCTTCTGTTACTTTAGTTTCTCTTTAACATGCAAGTAATGCTGAATAATTTGTTACTTTTATATCATCAGAAAAAATTTAAATCCTAGTCATAATTTCTTCTGTTCCCACCTTGGATCATTCTATCAAACCTTTTTATTGGTATACATACACTTTTAATACATTCATATATTTGTGTGTACACATACAATACTTAATAATACATGTAATTTTTATCCTTTTCAATTTTTTGTGAACAATCTCACTTAGAGAACCATATTTGTGAGTCTTTGATTTTATCAAACAGAAACAAGGAGAAGGAGAGGGAGCAACAAAAAAGGCAAAATTCTGTGCTAAGCAGAGATCTAAGGTGGCCCTCCAGACTCCTGCTCTTTGGTGTAGACACACCTTCCAATTATTCTATCAGATGTTAATTGTTCTTCTCTGAAAAGATTTATAAGATATAATTAAATTTGTGGTAATTTATTATGCAGAAATAAAACATACAATTTCTTTCAGGTACTCCTTTTTATTTCAAAAGTTAGAAAATTCAAAGCATATTTAAATGAACAGTTCTCAATCTAGGTCTCTCTCCCATATGATGACTGTTTCTCAGACTATGCCCAGACAATAACAATGTACTTTCATATCCATGGTTTCAATTTTCACAGTTTCAGCCACCCATGGTCAACCATAGCCTGAAGATATTAAGTCGAAAACTTACTGAAATAACAACTCACAGTTTCAAATTGAGCAAAGTTTTGAGTAGTTTGGGCAAATCTTACTAAGTTCCTCCCAAGATGTGAATGGTCTCTTTGTCCAGCATATCCACCTCTATACTCAATTTACCCATTAGCCATCATGGCTATCAGATTGACCATTGTGGTATTACAGTGCTTGTGTTCAAGTAATACTTATGTTACTTAGTAATGGTCCAAAAGCACAAGGATAGTGATGATGGAAACTTACATACACCAAAGAAAAGCCAGGAAATGCTTCAAGTGAAAAGAAAAGAAAAAAAATGTATGCTAAGATCTATGGTCAGAATGAATCTTCTATCCATGACATTGTGAGGAAGGAATAAGAAATCTGTGCTAGCTCTGCTGTTGCACCTCAGACTGCAAAAATTACAGCCACAGTGTGTAACAAAGGTTAAGAGGGAAAGGGATTAAATTGTGGGTGAAAAACACAGGCAGAAATGCTCCAATAGATGTATCCAACATATCTATCTAAACCTAGAAAAAGCACAATAAAAATAATAGTATAAAAGATAAAGATGGTACACCTGTTTGGGGGACCTCTATTATATGACTTCATGTGAAGCACAAGCACACTTACAAAAATCTAAAATGGGCATAGTTTATGCCAAATTAATTTCTTTTACATAAATTAATTTTATTTGCTTATTTATTTCAGTTTAATATGAAGGTACAAATAAATGATTTGGTACAAATAAATGATATTTTGTTTGCAATTATTAGGCAAAGTCCAACTTGTAGTTGACCCCTTCACAGGACCAGGGGGGGGGGTGCGATAAACACACCCATTAGGTGAGAGCTTACCAATCACCACCCTTCTCCCCTTCCATTTTCCTCCTCCCCTGTCGCAAACCAGCATGACGAAGGAGAGAAAACCAGGGTGGAATTGGTGGGGAATGAGGAAAATACAGCACAAGAGAAGACACAGAGACAAAAGATGGGATCAGGAAGATTGGCTGAGTTGATGGTTGCAGAAAAAGCACAAAATCAGCTTTATTTTATAGTATCTATATAGGGTTCTCTACAGGGAAGTAGCATAAACAAAAGACATATTTTTGGTCTTGCAGTATGATTGGAAACTGCAAAAGGCTTGAACAAGGACAAATCATCTTGTTAATGGTTTCTACTCAACTTCGTTAACATACAACAAAAAGTTCTCAGGCACTGGGGTTGGTATTTTATATTTTTAAAATAATGTTTTTGTGGCTAGGCCCAGTGGCTCACACCTGTAATCCTAGCACTCTAGGAAGCTGAGGGAGGTGGATTGCCTTAGCTCAGGGGTTCAAGACCATCCTGAGCAAAGCAAGACCCCATCTCTATTAAAAAAACAAACAAACAAAACTAGCCAGGCATTGTGATAGGCACTTGCAGTCCTAGCTACTCGGGAGGCTGAGACAAGAGGATTGCTTGTGCCCAAGAGTTTGGGATTGCTGTGAACCATGATCCCATAGCTCAACCCCAGGGTGATTGAGTGAGACTCTGTCTCAAAAATAAATAAATAAATAAATAAATAAATAAATAATGGGCGGCACCTGTGGCTCAGTGGGTGGGGCAACAGCCCCACATAACAAGGGTGGCAGATTCAAACCCAGCCCTAGCCAAACTGCAACAAAAAAGTAGCCGAGCGTCATGGCAGGTGCCTGTAGTCCCAGCTACTTGGGAGGCTGAGGCAAGAGAATCGCCTAAGCCCAGGAGTTGGAGGTTGCACTCTACTGAAGGCAATAAAGTGAGACTCTGTCTCAAAATACTAATACTAATAATAAAATAATAGTTTGTTTCAGTTGTTTTAATATTAAGATATATTGGCTCGGCGCCTGTGGCTCAAGCGGCTAAGGCGCCAGCCACATACACCTGAGCTGGCGGGTTCGAATCCAGCCTGGGCCCGCCAAACAACAATGACGGCTGCAATCAAAAAAAAAATGCCTGGGCGTTGTGGCGGGCCCCTGCAGTCCCAGCTACTTGGGAGGCGGAGGCAGGACACTCGCTTGAGCCCAAAAATTAGAGGTTGCTGTGATCTGTGATGCCACAGCACTCTATCCAGGGTGACAGCTTGAGGCTCTGTCTCAAAATAATAATAATAATAATAATATTAAGATATATTAACTTAATAAGATTATTTACATTTAAAAGTCTAATTAAATTATGATGTCAGATAATTTAATCAATAATAGTGACATAATCCCTGTTGATTTTTTTTCCCCCTGTTGATTTTTTAATTATTTTATTTGCAGGTTGTTTTTTTTTTTTTTTTGAGATAGAGCCCCAAGCTGTCGCCCTGGGTAGAGTGCTATGGCATCACAGCTCACAGCAACCTCCAACTCCTGACTTAAGTGACTCTCTTGCCTCAGCCTCCCAAGTAACTGGGACTACAGGCGCCCGCCACAATGCCCAGCTACTTTTTGGTTGTAGTTGTCATTGTTGTTTGGCAGGCCCTGGGTGGATTCAAACCCACCAACTCTGGTGTATGTGGCTGACACATTAGCCACTTGAGCTACAGGTGCCGAGCCATATTTGCAGATTTTTCACTTATCTTTCTAATGTTTCTAACAGAACAAGAGGATAAGGCTTATCTAGTTTATGTATTCTGCTCAATTGTTACACAATAAAACAAAGAATGATAAGAGAAGAGATAGTAGGAACTTTTTCAGATTCAGGAATCAAATCCCATTTTCTTTATTTTAGAAAATTATGGGGATACAAATGGGGTTTTTTGTTTGTTTGTTTGTTTGTTTCTTGCAGTTTTTGGCCAGGGTTGGGTTTGAACCCACCACCTCTGGCATATGGGGTCGGCACCCTACTCCTTTGAGCCACAGGTGCCACCCCAAATGTTTTGATTATATGAGTTGCATTTGTACAATTTGAGTCACAGTTGTAAGCGTGCTCCTGACCCAGATACTGTACCCAAGAGGTGTGAATTTACCCCTCCTTTCCTGCCCTGTTTTGTGGACATAGGTGTGGATCAATTAGTTCCAATTTAAGAATGAGTGTGTGTGGTGTTTGTTTTTCCATTCTTGTGAAACTTCACTTAGAATGGTTTCCACTTCCATCCAGGTTTTCACAAAAGTTCACCATGTTTTTTATGGCTAAGTAGTACTCTATGGTGTACATGTACCACTTTTATTAATCAACTCATGTATTAATGGGCACTTGAGTTGATTCTACATGTTTGCAATTGTGAATTGTGCTGCAAAAAACATTCAAGTACATGTTTTGGATAATATGACTTTTTATTTCCCTTATGGTAAATAGGCAAATATCCAATAGTGAGATTGCTGTATTAAATGGTAGGTCTGCATTTAGTTCTTTGAAGAATCTCTATACAACTTTCCCTGGGGATTGCACTAGTTTGCAGTCCCACCAACAATGTATAAGTGTTCTCTCTGCATCTATGTTGTATTGGTGGTTTTTTGATAGAAGCCATTCTCACTGGATTCAAGTGATACCTCATTGTAGTTTTGATTTGCATTTCCCTGATGATTATCATTGATCATTTTTCCTATATTTATTGGCCATTAGTCTATCTTCTTTTGAAAATCTTCTGTTCTTGTCTTTTGCCCACTTTTTTTGTAGGGTTATTTGATATTTGATTTTTTTTCTTCTAATTTGCTTGAGTTATTTATAGATTCTGGTTATCAGTCCTTTATTGTATATATCAGCCCCTTATTTTCTTCCATTCTATAGGTTGTCTGTTGGCTCTGATTATTTCCGTGGCAGTGTGAAGCTTCTTAATTTTATCAAATTCCCATTTGTTCTTGTTGTTCCTGAGATTGTTTGGGGGATCATCTTCATAAATTCTTTGCCTAGACCAATATCTGTAAGTGTTTCTCCAACTTTGTCTTCTAGAATTCTTGTAGTTTTATGCCTTAGGTCTGCCATCCTTTATGAGTTAATTTCATGAGGGTTGAGAGATACTGACCCTATTTCAGTCTTCTGCATGTAACTTTACAATTTTCTCAGCACTATTTATTGAATAGGGATTCCTTTCCCCAGCATTTGTTTTTGTCTGCTTTGTCAAATATCAGATTGCACTATGACGAGGGTTTTACATCTGGGTTCTCCATTCTGATCTTGATCTAAGTCTCTGTTTTGTGCCAGTACCATGCTGTTTTGATTATATAGCCTATAGTATAGCTTGAAGTCTGGTAGAGTGATGCCTCCTGATTTTTTTCTTGTTGCTTAAGGTTGCTTTGGGCATATGGAATATTTTCTGGTTCCATACCAAAAAAAAATAGGAATAATTAAGTACAAAAGACCTATAGGTTGCAATGGAAAAGAACATTGTAAGATTTATGGAAAAATTATATTTTGTCCCTGACTTTATCATTATTAGTTTTTGAGACAGAGTCTGACTTTCTCACCCTGGGTAAAGTGCCATGGTGTCCTAGCTCACAGCCATCTCAAACTCTCAAATTCTTGGGCTCAAGAGATCCTCTTGCCTCAGCTTCCCATGTAGCTGGGACTACAGGCACCTGCCACAACACCTGGCTATTTTTAGAGGGTCTTCCTCTTGCTCAGGCTGGTCTCAAAATCCTCAGCTCAGACAGTCCACCTGCCTCAACCTCCCAAAGTACTGGGATTACAGGTGTGAACCACTGTATCTGGCCCCAGACTTTATTACTACTAATTAATTTTTAATGTTAATTACATTTCAAGTACATAGTAATATGTATGTATATGAGGTTAAATTTATATACAATATAAATTATAAAACTTAGTCACAATTAAATATATATTAGAACATTACATAATTACACACGTTTGTTAGAAAAAATTCTAACCAAAGATTTAAGTTGATAACTGAAAGAAACTATGGTGATCATCTTACTAAATTATATCATTTCACAGAATAAATTAAGGTAATTTACTGGAATAATAGAATCATTATCTAAGGCAGTGTGTCATGGCACACCAGAGAGGATATTAGGTATGCTGCAAAATTTTTTAAAGATTGTTAATTAAGGCTCGGCGCCTGTGGCTCAACGGGCTAAGGCGCCAGCCATGTACACCTGAGCTGGCGGGTTCGAATCCAGCCCGCCAAACAACAATGACGGCTGCAACCAAAAAATGTCTGGGCGTTGTGGCGGGTGCCTGTAGTCCCAGCTACTTGGGAGGCGGAGGCAGGAGACTCGCTTGAGCCCAGGAGTTGGAGGCTGCTGTGAACTGTGATGCCACGGCACTCTATCCAGGGTGACAGCTTGAGGCTCTGTCTCAAAAAAAAAAAAAGATTGTTAATTAAATTATTTTTTTTATTTTTAAAATATGTATTTTATTATTCTTCATTACATTATTCCCCGCCCCCCCCCCCGTGGTAAGACAGAATTGATTTACAGAAAAGAATACAGAAAACACCAAAGCTCCTGGTAGAGGGAGAGATTTCAAGTGAGGAGAGAGATGCTCTCTCCGTTCCTCTCCCGGTCTTTCCCCGTCTCCTCCTCTAGGCCTCGAGCCTCAGGGTATATATAGGTGTATGGGTTCCTTGGCCAGGAAACAAATGAATACAGTCCCTTCCGCCGGGGGCAAGGTGAATGAGTGTATCAATGAATGGACACAGTCCATCCATGGAATT
>CAUYRH010064245.1:0-16999 GCA_963574655.1 Perodicticus potto
CTAAATACCTATCTGTAAAGATGAAAGAAAGTAGTGGGGCGCCTGTAGTCCCAGCTACTTCGGAGACTCAGGGAAGAGAATCGTCTAAGCCCAAGAACTGGAGGTAGGTGGCTGTGAGCTGTGACGCCACAGCACTCTACCAAGGGCAACAAAGTCCAGAGCCCATATTTTTATCCTTATATGATTCTATCACTCACCTCAAAGTTACAAATGCAATTAAAAAAATGACATTTTTTTTTTTGAGACAAAGCCTCAAGCTGTCACCCTGGATAGAGTGCTATAGCATCACAGCTCACAGCAACCTCCAATTTCTGGGCCCAAGCGAGTCTCTTGCCTCCGCCTCCCAAGTAGCTGGGACTACAGGCGCCGGCCACAACGCCCAGCCAGTTTTTGGTTGCAGATGTCATTGTTGTTTGGCGGACCTGGGCTGGATTCGAACCCGCCAGCTCAGGTGTATGTGGTTGGCGCCTTAACCTGTTGAGCCACAGGCGCCGAGCCAAGATAATTACATTTTTAATCAAGACACATGGAACTACATTTAAGGTTATTAGATGGCAACTTACAATAAAAGAACTTTTACATTTCATTTTCTCACATTTAGATGGTACTCATTTTCACCTGAAGTCAATTACAAATAGCCTGTCCTTTATAGATAACAGTAGATAACAGAAGAAGGGCCGATTGAAGAGAAAAATAAGTTGAGACCGTTAGTGAGTACAGTATAACCTGGATGCTGCAAAGATGGGACAATCAGATTAAATCTCAACGGAAATACAAGAGGGACTTTACCTAACAAATGTAATCAGTGTAACTTGGTTCTTTGTATCCTCAATGAATCCCCAACAATAAAAAAAAAAAAGAATTGTTGTTTGTGAGCATTGAAAACCTACCTTAATCTACAGCAATGACAACTCAAAAAATTTAACTTTAAACAATTCTTGACATGCTACTTTATTACACTCAGATTGCTCCTCTTGAGAACATGTTACGATGACATGACACAAAATCACCCCCGGTAGGTTGAGCATCTACCTGTTACAGCATTTAACTCCCACATACAGAAAGCACTCATTTCTCCTACTAAGCTCTATCATTGTATTATACCTTAACTGTTAATTTTTTTAAATAATGAAACTATATAGGTAGAATAAATTTTTTAATGACTGATTTGTAATGCAAACTTGATCTTAAATGCTTACCAAAAATTTTATTATGTTTTTAATTATCCCCCAAACAGTCTTACATTAATAGATCAAGGTCAAACTGAGGGTCAGAAATATATATTCAATAGTTTCAAAAATTGATGCTTACCAGGAGATCTGGAAAACCAACAACTATTGTAGCATAACTGTTCTCATCTGAGAGAATTCGGTTGGGAGAGGCAATCTTTTGTCCCACAGCTGAACTTAGGTTTTCAGATGAGAGCTGATCACTTGAAATTGTATGAGGTATGCTGAACTCTGTTTCTGAAAATGTCAGACAAACATATGACCTTAAAATGCTCTAGAAACTAATTTTTTGCAAGCTTTCATTCTCAACAATTTAAATAGAAAAGAAAAAGATTTAAAAAAATACTTCAAATTGCCTTTATGGGCCTTTGAGAAAACATTGTTTTTACATTCAAGGCATCTTCTCAAAAGGGTTCTAAATATTTATGAAATTCAAAATTTGATTAGCAATAAACATCATCAATAATAGCCCCCTACAGAAAAGATCTAAAATTGATACAACCCAGTGTTGGCAATGTATGTTTTAGATTTTCTTCATAGGTATTATTCAATCCCCCAAAATGTGATGAATTAAGAAGTAATCCTGATGGTCTGTGGAAAAAGGAAAAGATGCTATCCTAAATTAGACTTGAAACTCAAACAAATAAATATTTTGATTTGTTAGTTAAAAAAATTCAAGGGCAAGCATCAACAGAATGAGCTTCCTTGTGATAACTTGAAAGAGGGTTGATTCTTCTTTACTTTTTCTAGTGTAGTGACTAAGTTTTTTCTTTTATTGTAAACTTAACATAGGGAAATGCTATTCTTAAATGATTCTAGAGTATAGTATGTATACAGGCAAGTACCCACATAGCCATAAACATGGAGAACATAGTATTTACCTTGTGTAACCCCAAACCCTGTACTGGGCAGCTCCTCTTTCAACAAATACAATTGGCAAACCCCACTGCCCTCAGGTTCGATGTGTGCAGGCTTAGTTAAAAGGTATTTCCTGCAAACAAACAAAATGGCTAACTTAAGTGAAAAGTTTTTCTTTTTCCAACAATGGTAAGGGCAGAATGAAAAAAATTAGATACCCCCCAGTTACTTTTTTATAATCTAATTTGCAGTTTGACAGTTTCATTGTGGATTAACAAATAACTTCTCAACATTGTGTTAAAGACACAATAGCAATGCATTAATATATGTGAACCAAAAATCAAAGACTTCCTATTAGAGGAAGGACTGTTAAAAAAAAAAGAAAAGCCATTTTAATGGGGCACACTCTTGTTATCAAGGAGTCCTCTGAAGTCTCCTTGACCTACTTAACTTTACAATCTCTAAAATACAGATGTATAGTCAGAAATCCTGCCACTTCTCTACCAGGAGCTTTGGTGTTTTCTGTAAATCAATTCTGTCTTACCACGGAGGGGTGGGGGGGAAATAATGTAATGAAGAATAATAAAATACATGTATTTAAAAAAAAAAAAAAGAAATCCTGCCACTTGTCAGCGGAAGGGCACGAGGAGCCTGCACTTACCTAGTAGATGCTGCGCACAAGGGGGGCAGCCTCAGAGATTACTGTGCGCTCTATGTATGTCTAACACCACACACTGCCTGTCATCAAGAAGGGTGTGGTCCAACAGGGTGAGACAACACAAACATAACCATAATCACAAACAAATAAGAATGTGCAAGATAACAACAAAAAGGAACTTCTAGGCTCGGCACCTGTGGCTCAACGGGTTAAGGCGTCAGCCACGTACACCTGAGCTGGCAGGTTCGAATCCAGCCCAGGCCCGCCAAACAACAATGACGGCTGCAACCAAAAAATGGCCAGGTGTTGTGGCGGGCACCTGTAGTCCCAGCTACTTGGGAGATGGAGGCAAGAGACTCACTTGAGCCCAGGAATTGGAGGTTGCTGTGAGCTGTGATGCCACAGCACTCTATCCAAGGTGACAGCTTGAGGCTCTGTCTCAAAAAAAAAGGAACTTCTAAGGTATGAGTTCTGTGAAGTTACAAAAAAGTGAGCTTTAGGAAGAAGACTGTAGTTCTCTAGAAAAAAAGATAAACTGAAAACCTATTTTGAAGTATCTCTAGTTTGGCAAGAATACAGTGAATTCTTAATGTGTTAATAAGAAAAAGCCCCAATAAATATAAAGAGATATAAAATTCATTTTTTACTTTCAATTTCAATGTCTACTCTGAGAAGTGATAATTTAATTCTCTCCACCCCCTTCCCTTCTTGTAACTCTGACCTATAGAAATGTTGCCAAATATTGGAATTATTTAAAGATAGGTGCAAGGAAGACAGGAAAGTAAGAATGTCAGATAACTGACAAATCAGGCTGAGCACACTCTACGAGATGCTGTAGAGAGCTACCCACTGATTCGTTTTGTTCTCCACCAGAAGCCATTTGTCCTCTGCTACAAGAAAAACCATCTTGAGTTTAATGGGAAGTGAGATGGTGTGGGTTCTCCCTTCTAGAGCATCTAGCACAGTCAGGCTGTTCCTGAAAAAGAAGAAGAAAATGGTATCAGGAAGGAAATAGTGTGGATGATGGTCGAGCATGACATAATCATTTCTTGATATATTACATAGCCCTAAAAAGAATTTTTTTTAAAAAATGAAATAATACAATATAAAACTGTTCATTTGAAAAAAATAGATATACAAAATTCTAAACTATGTCAGGGTATGCGTAAGAAACAACAATGAAAAGTGACTGTTGCCATGTCAGCAGTGGCTGTGTCATGGAATTACGAGGGCTGCTAGCCTTTCTTATGTCTATTTCTCAATATTCTGTAATGTGGGAAGAGTTTCTTTTATACAAAAACATTTATAGTTTGGTTACATTAGTTTTATAATAAACAAGTATAACTAAAACAAGAAAAAGGATAGACAAAATTTTAGGATCCTAGCTTAAATCTTCTAAATGAAGAGCTCACCCTTTTTCTTTGTAGAATACTAGCCAGTTTTTGTGCGAAAATTCTTTACACATTTTATAAGTTTCCTAAAGACAAAAACAGAACAAAATATTCACATTACATTTATTGTGTGCAGTCATTTCTCTTGTTAGCTGCATACTCTTAAAGTTCTTTAACATGTAAAACATGATCCTCAAAGAAGCTGTTACTCTAATCCAAGACTTTAATGGTAACCTGGGTTAAACAATATTTTGAAATTTACTGTGAACTATGTACTAAGACCTCTTCAGAATAATTGTTTAAAAATAACACCAAATGCTGTTTAGAAATAAACATGCTATCTGGTGATAAGCCATGGCATTTATATTATAACATAAACACATAGGAAAATACTTTGTTTCTTAGATTTGAATACATTCATGGTATATTACAAAAAAATCTCTTTTTTTCATGGTTTTATAAGACCTAAGTATGCTGCCCTGCAGGGACGGGGTAAGCCTTATTTTATAGCTTTTACCTTTTTCTGAATGACAAAATAAATTCTCTTGAGTTGGTCTAAAGTGTTTAGATATTAGCTTATTAGGGGAAGTCAGGAGTCATAGTTACAGTTTTATTATATAAATCCAAAATATACCTACATAACTTGAAAACTTAAATTGACGGCATGATTTGAAATATTCAATTTCACGAATATTACAGTTAAATAGTTCTTAATGTTCTATTATTCTTAGTTAAGTTCTGGTGAATCTTTTTGTGAGTGCGATGGGCACAAAAAGAAGCTATTTCTATTTAATTATACCTGTTTCTATATCTACATAATTGTATTATGTTAATATCGACAAGTACATAATAAGGGAATTATCTTGTGCATTATAGTAAACTGAAGACACTATAGGGATGGACAGGCACGCATCTTTCTGGTTAGAGAGCTAGAGAAACTCCTCGGCAATTTACTGGACAAATCTGGTATTTCTTACAGATTCTTCCTTGTTCCACCAGGAATGTTTCTGAGATACGACCTCTTGCAAAGGAAGGATGAGATGACGAAGGGCCTGGCCAGTGGTATCTAACAACAGGATGACATTACTCTGAAAATAAAGAGAAAAGTGAAAAGCTCAAGGTTTGTTCCATATCCTTTTTTTTTTTTCTTCTTCTTTTGAGATAGAGTCTCAAGCTGTGCCTTGGAGTCTCAAGTTGTGCCTTGGTTAGAGTGCCATGGCGTCACAGCTCATAGCAACCCCAAACTCTGGGGTTCAAGAGATTCTCTTGCCCCAGCCTCCCAAGTAGCTGGGACTACGGGTGCTGGCCACAACACCCGGCTATTTTTTTTGTTGCAGTTGTCATTGTTGTTTTAGCTGGCCTGGGCTGGGTTCGAACTTGCCGCCCTGGTGTATGCCCCACTGAGCTACGGGCACTGCCTGTTCCTTATGTTTTAAAAGCAGCAGCCTCTTGGCAACCTAAGAGGGAAGGGTATAGTATAAACTAAAGCACAGACAACAATATTGAAATACTTAAAAGATAGCACAAAGACACTAAATAATTTTCCTTAATATAGAATTTTTTCTTAATATAGAAGTTTTAGGTGGTTTTATGCAGATATTTCTAATTATGTAGTGCAGGAGGTATTCTCTTTGAAGATTTTATCTTAAAAGCATTCCCTTCTAAATATAAGCTAGCTGAACCATGATTCTATTTTATTAGATAGTAACAATGAAATTAAGAGGATTGATAATTTTTAAAAGTTCATTTATTTTTTATAAAATTTACACTTGGAGAATGCTCTGCTAAAAGCTCTCTTATATTGTGTATAATTAAATCTCATTTATTCTTTTCATAAATCCAGGTTCAATTCAAAAATAGGTACAAACCGAATGTAAAGATAGCTTAGCAAGAAATATGAAGGACTCCCAGAGCCTAACTAGCAGTGAGTGTTTCTTCATCTGGAAATTCACTTAAGTTAAGAAAATCTTTCATAACTGATGCTGTAATAATGTATAAACAAGAGATTTCTTCAGCTGTGTTATTAATCACAGCTATGCAGTGAAGTAATCTCACTGAGATTAACAGCATTTTTTAAGAAAAGAAACAGTAAGCATTGAAATACATGAACAGAAACACATGAAATAAGAACTTAGAAACTGAGAAAGCTAGAAAAGATTAAATATTTTAATGGGATACAAAAAAAGCTGGTTTTTTAAGTTAAAATATAAAGATGTTTGAAGATTAAATTAGCAGCTTTGCCAAAAGACACCTGCAAGTTATTTGTCGGGGCTTATTGTTATGCAATTGTCTTTTCTTTCTTTCTCATTTTTGTTTTGTTTTACATTTGGGGTTCTTCTAAGTTATTATAACCTTTATAAATCTTTCACTTCTAGAAGAAGTTCCTTTGGGAAAAATAAAGTCACAAAGCACACAAAGAATTAATATATACTTTGAAAAATATAGAAAACAATCAAATATGAAGTGTTTGTTCATTTATTCCATAAAACTTATTGAACAGCTTATATTTAAAGCACAAAGGAGAATACAACAATAAATTAATCATGGCCCTTGCCCCCTATTATGTAATCCAGTTAGAGAAATAAAAAGAAATACAAAAAGATTAATGATTCATCAGCAAATCTAGTGCTGCACAGTGTAGTTTCAAATTTATTTTATAAGCTATTATCATTGAAGCAGTCAAGAATTAAAATAGTATTTGACAACCTATCTTTTTCCATACCATATACTTTGAATCTTGGCTGTATTAAAAAATTTTACTGAACACATTAACAAAGCTTTTCTTTTTCTACACACATCACGCTTAGAAAACATTGTTCTGTGTAATATGTAAGAATGTGTGCTAGAAATATTCCTTTAGAAATTAACATATAAGAAGTATTATTCACTGGCACTTGAATGTTTTGAAAATGGTAGTGATGTCTTAATGTTTTCCTTTGGAAAGCATGTAAGTTAAAAATTTACTAAGTCTCTATTCTAGATTAAATCTTTCATGAGTAAATACTTTTTAATGCAGAAAGCCCTCTTTTCTGATAAACATGTACAACATTAACATGAATTCTTAGCACCTAAGCAATTTGGAATAATATTAACCTTTCTAAGCAAAAAAAGTTCTAAAAATAATGTTTTATCCCAAAAATGATTACACAGAAGGATAAGCAGTTGATTAAACAGAAATGATTAAGCAGAAAAATAAGTTAGTATAGTTTTCCATTTTCTTCCTTTTTAGGGTCTGATACTGATAGGCTCTTAACTTGGCATGAGTGAATTAAAAAACTGTATCTTTTTAGGTGACAAAGAACATGTATATATTTCCAGCCATGGCTGTATTTAGAATTAGTTTTATAAGCAATTGGCAACATGAAGGAGTTCTGTGGCTCCATCGTTTCAGATGTTAATGGTTTCCTTCTGTAAATGACTAATGATAGATTCTGTCTGAGTTTAAAAATAGAATTTTGCGTCACACATGAGTACATGTAACTGTGGCTTTGGCACTCCCTTAAGGGGGGCAGGGAGAGCAATTTTATTATGTTTGTATTTGACTGGGAGAAAAGTAACCTCTGGATGACCTCAATGTCCCAACGTCTGAAATTCTAAACTTTGTACAGATGTAATAAATAATCTCATGGGGAGGTGGGGGAAGGGTCTTTATTTTTAGGCATGGCAAAGTTTCCCTTTCCTCACTTAAGATTTTATTTTAGTGAGGAATTTTTGAATAACTTCTTAAACTAACTGGAGAAATGCATCTATAGCAAAACTTTATTTTAAAAATATATGTAATGAGTGAATTCACGGAAGTACTTCTCTAATACTTTAGCTTCATCTTCAGTTAGGGCAGAATGAGGAAGAAGGATTTGATGGCAGTCCACTTATTTTTATTCTGCTAGAATTATTTATCAGTCGTTACATTTCACAGCTTTGTGTTGTTTATGTGGAATTCAACAGGTCTAATCCTAACAGGGCCATATTATAAAGTAGACAGCTAAGACCACTCTTTCTGGGAAAAGAGGAGGCAGTTGAGAAGACAGAGTGGAAGTCTCCCGACCAGCTGAGAAAGTAAGGCAGCACGCAAAAACACCAGGAGACCAGGGGCTCCTGGCCATAGAGGTCAAGCACAGGTTTATAATGAAAAACATATTTTCTTTGATGAAAGTCATTGTAATTGAACATAGTATTCATCAGCAATGTTGCCAAATAATCGGATCTATTGAGAAAATAAAACACTTGCTGAGAATCTAAAAATCTGGTGCTTTAAAAGAATTTGCATATGTAAATTTGACAGATAATCTGACAGCTAAGAATTTGGCAAGACTGTTTGAAAAAAATACCCTAAATTTAGATTCTGATTCAAATTTGATTCCGTTACTGAATTATAAACTACCAAGACATTGCATGCTTTTTATAACAGATTGTTCTGGCTATAGAATTTATTCCAACAGCATTGATATTTTTTTGGAAATTTATAAAGTAAAATTCTCATTCCAATTTTCTGGACACAAATTTTTATAAGCAATATCTGGATATGTATAAATTCTGCTTTTAGGGGAAAGTGAAAGTATCAAAATATGAAAACAAAACCAGAAAAACCTTACCAACTCGTAATTCATGAAAATTATGTAGGCAAGGATTAAAGTCACAAAGTTGACATTTCCTCAGGGAACCACTAACATGCTATTAATGCAATATTTTTCTCTCAATTATAGTCTAAAAGTATTGTTTCTTGGTAACAGTTTTCCCTTTGAATACTTGCATGTAATAATACTACTTCTTTTATTTAAAAGAATTGCCTATTATGAATACTTTCTAATTTTTCAAAGCAATCTTTTCCCCAAAATCTGTAGTGAGTGAGAGATTAGGTGAAGTTTAATTCTGGTAAAGTCAATTAAATTTGGTTTTAATCTCAGTTCTGCTATGTACCTGTTGGAAAGGTTACTTGAACTCTCTGAGCATCAGTTTAGTTTCCTTATATGTAAATATAGGTATCAGTTATCTCACTGGACAGTTGTAAGAATAACATGAGGTAATGTATGCAATCTCTCACCGACACATTGTCAGCATTTCACAATGATCCTTCCCCTTGAGCCATTCATCTCTTGCCTGCCAGAGTACCACACTCCTCAATTTAGTCATCTACTTCACTGGCCACTCATCTTAATCCCTGTCATTGATTCCTCCTCATTTTCCTAATTTCTTAAAATTTTATTGACCTAAGGCTTAGTGCTTGGACTTCCCTTCCTAATCCACATTCATTCTCTTGGTGAAACCCTTCAGTCTCATGGCTTTAAGTAACCTGCATGTGCCAGTAACTCCCAGATTTGTGTTTCCTGTTCTGACCTCTCTCCACTGAGCTCCATCTACTTGTATTTAATGGCCATCTCAAATTTAATCAAACATCATCTGAGACCTCCTCCCAAATTGAATCCTTTCCCATCGCAGTTTATGTCTAGTTCATCCAAATTTCTCAGGCCCCAAATCTTAAAGTTACTCTTAACTGTCTCTTTCAACATATATATCTGATCTGTTAGGAAATCCTGTTGTTCCAGTCTTCAAAATATGCCCAGAGTTTATTGTTATTTATGACCTCCACCCTTCTCCAAACCACCATTATCTTTTACCTGGGTCATTGCAAAAATTTCTTAACTAGCCTCCCTCATTCTGCCTTAGAATAGTCACTACAGAGCAGCTACAGAAATCCTTTAAAAATGAGTCAGATCTTGCTAGTCCTCTGCTCAAAACCCTAATGTCTTCCTTTTCATTCATAGTTTGGGCCCAGAAACTTCAATGGCCTGAAGACTATGTAATCTGCTTCCTCATACCCCTGCCACTCCATCCCCACTCCAACCCACAGAGTATTTGCTTTACCTCTTATTCCCCCTACCCCATTCAACATTTCCTACCACACTTCTTTAACAATGAAGAGCCATGTGCCAGCCTCTAGGCCTTTGACTTTAATATTCCCTTTCCTAGATATCTGTTCTCTTTTCTTCCCGATATCTATTCTCCTCCTCACTTCCATCACGTTTTTGTTTAAATATCACGCTCACTCAGTTAGGCAATTCCTGCCTCTTTTATTTCAAATTGCAATCTTACACTCTCTTGCTTCTCATCTTCTACTCTAAGACATAATTATTTATTTTGTTTATTGTCCACCTTTCTGCACCAGAACATAAGCTTCTGAGGACAGAGATTTTGAGTTTTTTGTTCAATGTGGCATTCCCAATGGTAGGCACACCCAATGGTAGGCACATGATATATATTTGTTAAATGAATAATATGCTTAGTATAGGACTTGGCAAATAACAGCTAAGTAACAGGTATAGAAAACATTAGACTCATTTCCATGGATATGGTACAGATTAATTTAGATCTTTAGAATTCTCACTAATTGAAACACAGCTGTCTTTTGATCTGCATCTTCTGTTTAGAATTATTTTTAGCCTGACTCTGAGCATCTGGACTTTCCATTAGTGCAATCTTAGTGTACTAATCTATCCTAACTATGGATGAAACTTGAACATAATTAGATACTAATGGTTCTCCGTGTTACATCATTCATTGTATCTGCGTGGCTATCTCTGTGTCAAAAATGTCATTCAGGTCTCAGATAAAATCTCATCTCCTAAGATGGGATATTTCAGTACACTTTTTAATGCTACTCACTTTCCCAAGTCCTCCTACCCCCATCCCCATCACTTCCTCAAACACAGATACCATAAAACACTTATCACTACTTGAAATTGGTGTGTTGATTTGTTGCTTTACATATTTATTGCCTATCTTCCCAAAGAGAGTACAAGATTCACAATAAAGAATCTCCTGGCCCCAAATGTCAATAGTGTTGAGGTTGAGGAACCCTAACTTACCCATTTACAGACCTATAGGTCATGTTGACATCTCTGCAGGAAGGAAGATATTAGCCTTTGTGATACTGACAAAATACAACTGCTAACCTGTCCCTTCTAGCCCGCTCCTTGATCTCTAAGAAAACACATACTTTGGCTCGGCGCCCATAGCACCGTGGTTACAGCACCAGCCACATACACTGAGGCTGGTGGGTTCAAAACCAGCGTAGGCCAGCTAAACAACAATGACAACTGCCACAAAAAATAGCTGGGTATTGTGGCGGGCACCTGTAGTCCCAGCTACTTGGGAAGCTGAGGCAAGAGAATCACTTAAGCCTTGGTTGTTGTGAGCTGTGATGCCACAGCACTCTACCTAGGACAACATAGTGAGACTCTGTCTCAAAAAAAAAAAGAAAAGAAAACACATACTTTCAGCCGTAGGTTGCTAATCAGTTCTGCCTATTCCCTCACATAAGTTACTCTTCACATAACTAGAGCGAGTACCTAGTGTGCATTACCTGCTGCTCATGGAGAATCACTTGACCCTTGAGGGGACTTCCCAGTGGTGCCACTGTCACAAATGGGTGCCAGACTCCACTGGCTGTTCTTGGAAAGATGTCAAAAAGGTCCACAAAGTAGCCACTTTTACCAGTCATCTTCATAAAGTACAAGCAAACAGGATTGCATGTAACTACATACAGAGAATTTTCTTCATTTTCTGAAATGACAAAAAGGTGTTCATTTTGTAGTTTGAATCGATTTTCTGAGTTAATTGTTCTCTCTTATTACAGGCACTAAGAACTGTTTAGTCTTTGGCTTCACTAAATCATGAAGTTGAGGACTCAGTTGGAACTCTGTAGACAGTTTCTAGATGGACTGACCAGGAGAAGCAACTTAGTTCTCACCCTAAATACAGATAGGGCCACACCTATCTACTTGAGAAAATTAATTATCTATTTGTTCCCATAAGAATGCCACAATATCTTGAGCTAACAGCATTAAATACATATCTAACAATTCTCACTGTTAGGAAATTCTTCCTTGTAAGACAGCAAAATCCTTTGTGCTCCAGTGAAGATCTGTTTTCTCCTGTTGTCTTGTTGGTTTAGATGGACAATAATTGGCCAGTCAGTATCATCTGTTTGCTAATCTGGCATTTTCTAGATGGTTAAATAATTCCATTTTCTTAAATCTTAGCTTTATGGATCTTTTTTTCTAAACTTGTGCTCATATTTGAGTATTTCTTATTATAAATCTGCCTTTTCAATCTGGGTACCTGCATAAGTTCATTTTCTGAATTCTGTGTCAGTGCCTTTTCAATTTTCAAGTACCTATGAGTCGCATGGTGACCTAATAAAAATGCACATTTTGATGTAGGGAGTCTAGGGTGGGGTTTCAGATTCTGTCTTTCCAACAAACTCCCAAGAGATAACAATACTGCTGGCTTCAGGTCTTCCCTTGGAATAGCCAGGCTCTGAACCAAGTTTCTCATCATCTCTTATGCAAGCACATTTGAGGCACAAGATGAAGCTGCTTTTCTACAATAAACACTGTCAGTACCACCCATCACCCAGGTATCTGTTTCACAGTGGTCATATTTTCTGACCTCCCAACTAAGACATAAGATATGGGGTGGCGCCTGTGGCTCAAAGGAGTAGGGTGCTGGCCCCATATGCCAAAGGTGGTGGGTTCAAACCCAGCCCTGGCCAGAAAAAAAAAAAAACGCAAAAAAAAGAAAAGGATATAAGATATGATAATGAGATACAACATTTACATTCAAGACTATTCTGGAAAATCTGGAACACTTATGTGTATGTATACGTATATGTATCTGTGAGTGCGTGCCATGTCTACAATATTATATATGTACAATATTACATATACATTTATTATTCATATTATATATACTGATTCAGTAAATTTAAACAAATAAGCTAACATTGGTAAGAAACACGAGTCAACTAAAAGGCTGAAGAAGACACATTATTTAGAAAACAATACAAATTTTGTGTTATAGTTCTAAATAGCAGATAGAATCACAGAATTTATAAATCTGGATCTTTTTAAATACTTCCATTATCAACACAAATGAGCTCAATTCAACATTTATCGAGAGCACCTTCTTGCATAGTACAGGGACTAGGAATGTGGTAAAAGTGTTAACAGAAATTGCTTAATTATTAATTATTCTGTCTTATTACAGGCATTAAGAACTGTTTAGTTTTTGGTTTAAATATAAATAAAACCCAACCCTGTACATTCTTAACAGCATATATTTTTATTTAAAGTAGCAGATTTTAGGAAAAAAATCTAATATCATAATATTTCGTAAGTAAATAGAAAAAGTAAGAAATAAGATGCCACCTATGAAAAAAATGTAACATCAGTGAATTTATAGGCACAAACAAGATACTGATACCTGCCGTAACAATTTACATCTTAGTCAAATTAGAGACTCCCTTCTCCTAGCCACCACTTCTGTTTATATTGTCTAAATCCCTCCCACCAATTGAGGAACTTCTGCAAAAGGTACCCAAGAGCCACTATATGAATTATTCAGGACCGGCAACAGTCCAGAAATGTAGATTACAAAAATTCATGTCCCTTATTTGCAATTCTTTACAAGGAGAAGTTTAATGATTGCAAATCATTCCAATCCTACTTTTTATGGTTCATGTAATCACCAAAATGGAATCTGAGCCAAAAAAAAAAATCCTACATTTCTCCTTTTTCTTTTTCCCTTCTACTTTTAGCACATGCCTGGGTGTGTTTAACTGTGTGCTACAATAGTAATGAGAAACAGACATATGCATACAAACTCAGCAGTGCTTATGTGGATTCCACTATTGCATTAGGTTGTTACAGGGAATTAGTTTTAAATTTCATATGTGTATAATTGCTATCCAATCCAAAAAAGACACACACCAAGTCTGTCTAGAGGTTTTGATGTCTGGAGGTTATTTTAATCTCCTTTACAAAAAAACATCTATGCAGGAAAGAAAGATCAAAAGAATAAACTGACATACCATGTGATGTAGCAATGTCACAGATAAAATTAATTTCATCCAATGGTAACTTCCAGGAGGCACATTCTTCAGAAAAGTTTAGGGATCTTTCTTCATGTCTTTCTATTGGATACTCCTGTATGTTTATAAGTACTGGACCCTACAATAAAGTAGTCATCTGAGTTAAGAAATTTGAGTAGTCATCAAAGCGTAGAAAAGCTACTGTTCTTCCAAAATATATATTAAATTCAAGTATTTAATAGATCTAATTTCCTGACTGACATAGTACTTATAACGACAATAACACCATGTACTTGCACTTATACATTTTTTTCATAGGTGGCATCTTATTTCTTACTTTTTCTATTTACTTACGAAATTTACCAGATGTGAAGTTAAGCCAAGAGCTAGTTTTGAACTCCAAGTACATAAACCCAGAGCTGTCCAAACCAGGAGAATAATTTGTAAATGAATGAACCAGTGCCTGATATATTTCTGTTGTGAAGAATTATTCTTACATCATTATATAGAAATGTAATGGCTGAAGAACCTGCATCTTTTAAATTAAGTATTAAAAAATGTAACATTTGAAATAGAACAAAACCAAACTTACTGATAACAACTAGTGTTACTTAAGAAAGTTGCATTATGTTACACATGACAATAACTATTCAATACAAACATAAGCAGAGGAGCTAATTTAATAATGTTATAGATATTAGTTCCAGATACTTAGATATGACTTCCTGAAAGAATGCTATATTGTGAACACATTTTCAATGATTTTCATGCCAGTCCTGAATCAAAATGTTTGGGTTAGACACTGGTACTCATGTCCCCGCTACACTTTCTATCTAGTCTATATCTCAGGGGCTGGAAGACTAAACTGCGTTTCTCACATTTCCCTGGGAAAGGGTTCTGGAAGTGATTTAGCTTCTGCCAATCAAATGCACTTGCATGGTTTGGAAGACAGACAAGAGGTAGTGACGGTCTTCATGCAGTGATAGCAGACCAGGAGGTGCTAACTGATGTGAACAGTCAGAGTTTATGCTCTGTTGAAGGAGTTGACATGGCCTTCAGGCCATGTCTTACCCACTGCCAGTTTTCGAAAATAATATTTCATAGAAACACAGCCATACCCATTTGTTTATGTATTGCCAGGGCTGCTTTTGTGGCATGATGGCAGGGCTGAGTAGTTGTGAAAGAATCTAAATGACTTCAAAGCCTCAAATATTTACTGTTTGGTCCTTTAGAGAAAAAGTGTATGACTCGGCAACCATAGCTCAGTGGTTAGGGAGCCGGCCACATACACCAAGGCTGGCCGGTTCAAACCCGGCCCAGGCCTGTCAAACAACAATGACAAATGCAACCAAAAAATAGCCGGGGTTGTGGCAGGCACCTGTAAGCCCAGCTACTTGGGAGGCTGAGGCAAGAGAATCACTTAAGCCCAAGAGCTGGAGGTTGCTGTGAGCTGTGACACCACGGCACTCTACCGAGGGTCACATAGTGAAACTGTGTCTCAAAAAAAAAAACAAGAAAAAGTGTGCTGCCCCTGCGTTACTGTATGGCCCCCAGCTGCAGGGATGGCGGTAGAAGCAGAAACACTGATCTAGAAATTACAAGTCCTGTGATGCCCCTGACTTCTGTTCCTCCTGCCCTTACTAATGATTTTATTGACACCTGCTTTGCCACAGTAAATCACTCTCTGCTTGAAATACCTCGACTGATTTCTATTGCAACTAGTGACTAATACTCCTTTTGTTTATCTTTTCACACGGACACAGCACCTATCAACAATGTATGGCTAAAAAGAGGTCAAAGGCTAAAAAAGCACAAAGTTTTATTCCTGTTAAACAAACAAAAAGTAAGGAAAAATATCACAGAGTAACTGCCATAGGAAAATATATATATTACTGACTCACCTGTAATACACATTAACTCTTAACAATTCTATCTGGCTATTAGGAATTGTCTATGCAGAAGCTAAGCTGATTTGAAAATTAGAGCATTAGCTAAAATAATGTCAGAACAAATCATTTCTGAGATTGTATAAATTTTCTCCAGGGAAAATACAGAAAAATTCGTAAGACTCAGTATTTTAAGAGGAAATAATGAAGATATCAACCTTTATGTCTATATGACGAGCTTCTGCGGGACACAATAGTTTCTGCATTCCACTTCTTGCCTGACTAATTGTCCAGTAGCCTATGAACGTCTGCTCTGGCAGAGGCAACCTGTCAAGGATGATTTACAAAGTAAATACTTTTTCTTATTTCCAAGTCACAGGAAAAAATAAGCACACAAATAAATGTGAAGAATGTGTTACGTAGAAGTGAGTTACACTTGGGCTTTAAAAAATGAAGCAATTTGTCACATTTTTCAATCTATTCTTTTACATGTGGAATCCAGTAATAAATAGTATATGACTTCATCAGTCCTATGTTTTTAAGTCATATGGGGCAAGTTTCGTAGACTTCGACATCATAATTTTTTCCACTTTGAACTAAAATACAATATACACACAGAAATGTTCATATAACTGTCACTTAGTTCTGAACCCAACCATGTAACCAGCACCCAAAGAAGTAGAGTGTCACTGGCACCCAAAAGTACCCTTGGGACCACTGTAGTCATTACTCCCACCAAAGGAACTACTATCCTGACTTCCAACGGAATCATTCTGTGTTTAGATTCCTTTTTATTTGATGTAATTTTTAAATGAAGTGATTTTCCAAAACAAATATGGTGATGAAAAGTACAAAATAGCAATTTTTTAAAAAGCCTTCACTTTTTAATCACTATCTTTTCTTTGAATCTTTGAAAAAGGAACTATTTTTTTTTTTTTTTTTTTGAGACAGAGCCTCAAGCTGTCACGCTGGATAGAGTGCTGTGGCATCACAGCTCACAGCAATCTCCAATTCCTGGGCTCAAGCGAGTCTCCTGCCTCCGCCTCCCAAGTAGCTGGGACTACAAACACCCGCCACAATGCCCGGCCTTTTTTTGGTTGCAGCCGTCA
>CAUYRH010064251.1:0-52596 GCA_963574655.1 Perodicticus potto
AACCTCCAATTCCTGGGCTCAAGCGAGTCTCCTGCCTCCGCCTTCCAAGTAGCTGGGACTACAGGCGCCTGCCACAACGCCCGGCCATTTTTTGGTTGCAGCCGTCATTGTTGTTTGGCGGGCCCGGGCTGGATTCGAACCGCCAGCTCAGGTGTACATGGCTGGCGCCTTAGCCTGTTGAGCCACAGGAACTGAGCCAACCCCACAGGAATTTATTCTTGTTTATTCAATGTACACTTAGGATCATACAGTTTTGTTCTTCATTCATGTACATCTTAGATCTTCCATCTGGGAAATGTATCTTCACTATTTCTTTAACTATTTTCCCTCTTCCCCATTTAAAAAAATTTCTTTTCCTTCTGGGATTGGGATTCCAATTAAACGTATTATTTTAGGAGTTACTCTAGGAATCACAATATAGGTATTTCATACAATCAAAAGTTAATCTGGGTTGGGCGCAGTGGCTCATGCCTGTAATCCTAACACTCTGGGAGGCCCAGGCCGGAGGATCCCTTGAGCTCAGGAGTTCAAGACCAGCCTGAACAAAAGTGAGACCCCATCTCTACTAAAAATAGAAAAACTAGTTGGGCAATGTGGTGGACGCCTGTAGTCCCAACTACTTGGGAGGCTGAGGCAGGAGAATCGCTTTAGCCCAGGAGTTTGAGGTTGCTGTGAGCTGGGCTGATAACATGGAACTCTAGTTTAGGCAACAGAGTAAGACTCTGTCTTCAAAAAAAAAAGTTAATGTTTGTCTGTTTTTTTGTTTTTTTCAGGCGGACCTGGATTTAGCTTATGTGTGTTATGACCCTTCTCCTCTTCCTGGGTAGCTCCAGGGCCTTTGAACAGTTTCCCTCTATTTATTCCTCATCTGACTTATGTAGATGAGGAATAAAATTATAAACCCCATAGGAATTACTACTTTCGTTTATTCATTTATTCATATACATTTTGGATCTTCCATTTGGGATCATGTTCCTTTTGCTTAAGAGATATCCTTTATAGCAGGTCTGCTGGTGGCAAACAGTTGTTTGCCAGAAAATGTCTTTATTTCGGTTTCCTTCTTTAAAGATGGTTTCCCTGGGTATACAATTCTTTGCCAGCAGTGAGTCTTTTGGTACATGGAAGACATCATCTGACTGTCTTCAAGCTCCCATCATTGTTGATGAGGAGACAGCTGTCAGTCTGCTATTCTTCAGAAAGTAATGTCTTTTAAAAATACGGCCTCTTGATGGGGCGTGGTAACTCATGCCTGTAATCCTAGCACTCTGGGAGGCCAAGGCAGGTGGATTGCTTGAGATCCAGAGTTCCAGAGCAGGCTGAGCAAGAGCAAGACCCTATCTCTGCTAAAATAGAAAAAAACATATCAAACCAAAACAAAACAAAAAAACAAGCCGGTATAGTGGCACACGCTTGTAGTCCCAGCTACTCAAGAGGCTGAGGCAAGAGCATTGCTTAAGCCCAAGAGTTTGAGGTTGCTGTGATGAGGTGGATGTTTGAGGTTTATGCGATGGTGCTCTCTCCAGGTAACAAAGACTATCTCAAAAACAACAAAAAATTTACCACTTAATATTTCCTCTTCACTGTACAGATTTAGGTATAGAAACTTCTCTATTTTCTCTTCAGATATGGCCTCTTTTTCTTTCTGCCTCTGACCAGAAGTATATCAGACTCTGTTCTCAAACATGTGGTGCACAGAAATGCCCTGGGGATCTTATTGAAAATGCAGATTCCATTGCAGGAGGTCTAGGGAGATTCTTGCACACTAAAAAGCTCCCATGGGATGCTGGTGAGCCTGTTTCAGGGACCTTGCTCTTCACCACTAAGTGATAGGTCTTCTCACTCTAGCTTCTTGTCTATTCCAGTTTTTGTCTCTTTATGCTGCAGTTTGATAATTTCTTCTGACCCATTTTCAGGCGACAATTTTGTTTTTTTTTTGTAGTTTTTGGCTGGGGCTGGGTTTGAACCTGCCACCTCCGGCATATGGGGCTGGTGCCCTACTCCTTTGAGCCACAGGCACCACTCCAAGTGACAGATTTTATTGAACTGTTGCATGGAGTTCTCAATTTTACTTATTTTATCTTTATTTGTAGAATTTCTCTTTTGTTCTTTTTGGAATCTTCTGTGCCATTTTTTATAAATAACTTTCTGTTTCTAAGTTATTTTTAAGTTTTGTTTTAGGAAGAACTTTGTCTCATCACCTTGTTTAAAGTTTCTGTGTACTATTTGCTACTACCTGATAATTTCACACTTATTTACTGTTGGGTGTCTGGCTTCCATGCTGGGATGTCAACTGCATAATATTGTTCTTTGTCCATGTGTGGACCAACTTCCCACCCCCGACCTCCTGTGCCTGTCACTTGCTTCCTGTTTGGCCAAGTGGGGGTCTTCTGCCTGTTCACTGCTTATTGGCCTCTGTCTCTCACCCTCTCCCTTGACCCCTGTCCTGTAGTCTGCAGAGGCGCTTACTCACGGTAGTGGGTACTTTTTCCACAGCAGCTTGGCGGGCAGGGTCTGGTACACTGTCTTCTGCTTCCCGTCAGAGCTGGGGCTACTGGGGCTGCTTTGCACAATCTTGGCGCACTCTATCTGTTCGTCCCATGAGCCTGACAGAACGTACTGGGCCTTGCCCTGGCTGTCACTCACCACTCCTGATACCTGTAGACATTGATGGGAGCAGTCTAGATGCATGTGCTGCTTTGGGCCCCCTGAACTTCTCAGGGTGTCTTTGCTTACCTTTCGGGCTGCCTCTTTGGAGAAGTAGCTGTAGGGCAGGAACTTCATCTGGCACCGGTCATTGGTTTTATGGTTCACAATCTCAATGTCCCCTGACTGGCAAGAGAGGGTCGTGGTTAGCAGCCAATCTTCAGGCCATACACCCCACACCCCAGGGCACCCCTGACCTGGTCAATCCAGAGCTTGCCCACGATGATGTTGTGCACAGTGGAGGTGCTCTTTCTCCACACATAGTGATTCCCGCTGGCTTGGAATTCTAAGTGGATGGCACCTGGAGGCCCGTACAGATCAGAGGTTATGACAGCCCCCTCCCTCCCCATTTGGGGCTCTAGTCTGCCTATCTATAGGCCAGTGTCTTGAGAAATAGGAGTCTTCATGCAAGCTGGGGGTGGGGCCAGGCACCAGCAGGAGGCCCATTAGGGGAGGGCAGCAGACTTGCAGGGTGGTCTCTCCTGGAGGCGCCAAGCCAGCTTTTGCACTGACACAGTCCTGCTTAAGCAGAATATCTGTCCCAGGAAGGCACAGGGCCCCAGCTTACCCAGTGGCATGATGGAGATGTATTTTCCCCGGAACTTGCTGGAGATGGTAATTTCCTGCCAGAGGCTCCAGCCATGCTTGGAGAACACATAGTGTGCAGCCGCTGGGGGATGGTGGCTTACCTGAGACCAGACCAAGGATGTGAGCATCTGTAGCATATAGGCTCAGGCACCACTTGCCCAGCCAGGGAGTGGCAGCCTGCCCTGCCCTCAGTGTACACGGCGCTGCAGTTGTGCAAAGGACCCCCTGAACGAGTGCTCTCCTGCCTCCCAGTCTCCATTGTCTGTTCTTCCTCATCCTACAACCCCTGTGGCTGCAAGGCCCCAGAGGCCCCTCTCCCCAGCCTACTTACTCCCTAGGGCACTAGCTGTAGCCTGTTGGCTTCCTGGTGCTCCTGGACGCCTCCCCTCAGACAGGCTTAACCTGACCAGGCAGAGCTGGGCTCCTGCCGCCCCATCACGAGTCCCCCATCTGCACAAGAGGTACCTCCACCTGCTTCCTGTACCTCAGAAGTGCAAGCTCAACCTGGCATCTGCTCCAGGAGATGAGTGAACTGTCCGGGAGCTCAGCTATTGCCTCGGTTAAGTCCCCAGGGACAATCAAACACAGAGATGTGACCAAACAGGTTGGCCCTGAACTCTGCCTCCTCCATGCTCTGATTACAGGACCAGCCTCCACCGACTGCTTTGGAGTCTCCCTGATGCTATTTCTCAAGCCCCTGTCTAATCCCAAGCAAAGGCTGTCTACACTTTCTACAAAGCGCCCAGCATCCGCCCCTTCTACTACGCCTACCCCTGTCTCCCTGCCCACCCTGCCACTGCAGCTGGCAGGATCCCCCCAGGTCACGGTCAGGCCTCCCACACAGAGTGAAGCTAGAGTCCTCTGCTGCTTCCCTACACCTGCGTGTCCTCTCCTCCTCTCACTCTCCCTGCCAGCCAAACTGACCAACCCCTTTCTAAAACAGCCAGAAGCATCGAGGGTACCTGTCCTTGCCCTCCAGGCCTGTGGGAACAAGAGCTATATCTGTTCATTTCCCAGCCATACCCTCAGGTCTGAACAGCCCCAGCAGGTGGAAGCACTTAGCACGTGCTGAATGGAGAGAGCTGTTTCCTCAGTGGTTTAGGCTGAGGACCCTGGGATTACCCTGACTGCCCCGCATCAGCCACCTCAAGTGTCAGCAAACCTGCTGGCTCTGGCTTCTCCCACCCTCAGGGTCTGGGTAACACACACACCCCTGCCTGGGTCACTACAACCACTTCTAACAGGTCCTCACAGCAACCAGAACTTTTAGCTGGCTGGAGATGGTGACTTCTTGGCCTCCTGTGCTCATCCCAGGAGCCAGAGTCATACGGGCACCAAAGATTTGCCTGTTTTCCCATAATGGGCTGAGGCTCCCAGCCTGCAGGGCTTGGGTCTTGGCTCGTCTTCTTAGAGAAGAGATGCAGAAGGTTGAGGGTGGGGGCCGTAGTCCATCCTGAGGTGCATGGCCCAGTTTCCCCCTGCCTGCTGCCGTTCAGCTCAGTGGTGACCCCATGCTGCAGCCTGCGTAGACTCCCCCTAGGCCTGCTGATGTCCTTCCACTTATGCTCCATGATTTGTTGGCCAGGAGCTATGTCATCCCCTTCCCCACATATCAGACTCAGTTCTGTCCTCACCAGGCTCTCTTCCCATCCGCCTGGTACGGAGGCCCTGCTGCCCAGCAAAACCTCAGCATAACAGCCCCTGGGGCATAGGCAGTCAGGGTTAGAGGTCACATCCCATTGGTCTTGCTCTGACCATGGGCTTGGCAGGAGCTTGGCCAAGGTGTGAGTGGGCTGCCTGGCACCAGGCTGGCTGACTCACCTGCTCGCAGAGGGAGCGCAGACCCATGTCATCAAGCCGGTCCAGCTCGAAGGTCTCCCCCAGCATGGGGTTGAAGGGCTTGGCGATGCGGTGCACGGTGGTGGAGTAGGAGGACACAGAGAAGGCAGCCACCAGGCACATCTGCTCCACGGAGCTGGTGCAGTGCACGGCCTTGTCCAGCAGGTGGTGGTACTCCAGGTCCTCAGTCAGCCGCTGGAGCATGGACAGGGGCTCATTGAAGTTCACCTGCGGGTAGGTGGCTGGGTGGTCAGGCAGGAGCCAGCACCTGGCTTGGCACAGCACCCTGGCTTTCCTCAGGTGTTCACAGTCATCCCTGCTCAGACGACACCGTCATAGTTATGACCAACACTGCAGCATCACTCCTCAACATCCTGTCACTTGCTTGGCACCTCCTGCCTTAGTTTCCTCCCTAGCCTTCCTTACCTTCTGGCATGCAGGGTCCTTATGAACATTTTAAGATATACAAAAATCAGGGCTGGGCACGGTGGCTCACGATTATAACCCTAGCACTCTGGGAGGCCGAGACGGGTGGATTGCTTGAGTTCATCCAAGCTCACTTGAACTCACTGAGTTTGAGACCAGCTTGAATAAGAGCAAGACCCAGTCTCTCTAAAAAAAAAAAAAAAATAGCTGGGTGTTGTAGCAGGCACCTGTAGTCCTAGCTACTTGGGAGGCTGAGGTGAGAGAATCGCTTCAGCCCAAGAGTTTGAGGTTGCTGTGAGCTATGATGCCATGGCACTCTACCGAGGGTGGCAAAGTGAGATTCTGTCTCAAAAAAACCAAAAACCAAAAAAATCCACAAAAATCAAGACGTGTAAAATCTGTGCAGACAGAAACAAATGAAGTCCTCCCAGCAACACTGATAAGCTGAGCAAGCTGAAACTTGCACAAGTAAATCAGAAAGGATGCTGAGTTTCTTGAAAGTGAAATAGTGGACCATAACACAGTCTGTCTCCAAACTTACATGGTAACTCACATATGATCACTGTCACTCTCGCCTGTGAGGAGGGACACCCTATAAAGGCCAGGGTTTCTGACTCACCCACAGTTACATGTTCAGTGCTGAATCATAGGAATCAGAATAAACGAGTGAATGAACAAATGAATCCGTGAGTGCAGGAAGCGGGTCTTCCTCACATGCCAGCTGTGATACAGGTTCCCATGAAGGGGCTGGTGCAGGATGGGTGGTGCTCAGAGTCTCGGTCTGGGTCTCAGGTCAGTGTCATGATCCCCCTGTGATGGCACCGGCTGAGACTCTTCCCTGTGTTATCTCCTCTCAGAGGCTGTGAAAGGGGCCCTGTGCTTCTCCCCAGTGCAATGTGGACACAGAGACCAGAAATGTGAAGGGACTTGTTCTGGGTCACACAGTGAAACCAGCTGGACTGGAGTCTTTCCTTGGTGGAAACGCTACCACAGTCTGGTAGCACAAGAGTTTGAGCTCTGCCCTTGGCCTGCTGTGTGACCCTGCTGAGCCTCTGCTTCATGGGGGAAGGTACCAGTAATGGGTCCCAGCATAAAGGAGCCCCTAGCCCCCACTTCACAGCCCAATCCTGCTACTCCCTTTCTATGGAATTGGAGCAGCCAAGACTCTGAGCCCCATCAGGTTCAGAGGTGCTCTGGGTACCCCATGTCTCTGGGCTAGGCCCTCCCCAGCTCCTTTCCCCACAGCCTGAAGACCCTGCTCTCCAGGCAATTGGACAACACTAACAAACAGGATTAAATAATTACAGGCTCCTCCCATGACATTAAGAAAATAATACCCCAGGGCTGGGTGTACTTCACACAGGCCATTGATTCTTGTCCACAGGCAGGAAAATGGCCCCAGAAGACCCGCTGAGGCTACCCTGCCCCAGTGCCTACCGGCATGGGGATCCTGGAGAGCTCCCGGCCGATGCAGTTCTTCATGATGCTCCAGAGGTTAAGGCTGTAGTTGGGCTTGTTGGGGATACGGACTCTTCTCTTGACCTTGGATGAACCCTTGGGTATAAGTGAGGCACCGTCTAGCACCTGCCAGAGAAGCCGGGGATGCCCATCAGTGGAGGCCAGAGCTCTCCCTCAGTCTTCAGGTCCTTGCCCTGCCCTCTAACCCCCTGAGGGTGAGCACCAAACGGGCCTCTAGCATACTGCTGGCCAGGAGGGCAGACCAGCTCTGCCTGAACTCTGCATGGGAGGCAGATCAGGGACCTAAAGGTAGTCAGAGTACAGGGCTATCTGGTGGCCGCCAGCTCTAGGTGCTGGCCTGTTTCCCTCAGCCACCTGGAGCCTGGCCCCAAGCAAGAGCCTCCTGTTAATTCTTGGGGTACACCTACCTCATTTATGTTGTCTGATGAGGCCCAGTCCACAGAGCCTGACCCGGTTCCACTTTCAGCTTTTCTGTACACACAACCGTAAGGCAAGTTACTGACAAATCCCGAGGCCTTGGGAGCTAGCCTCACATTCTCTCCAGAGGCCTCAGTGAAGGCTGAAGGCACCCACTCAATGTTGCTTCTAATGGGGGAATCTCCAATTTGGGACACTGAAGGTGGGGGCTGATGGGCCCAGTGCAGCAATTTGGGGAAGTCCCCACCTGCTGATGTCCTTGGCAGTAGTTGCTTATGAAAGCCCTTGGATGGGGTCCCTGCACCCTGTGCCTCCTGGGCTGGCTGACTTAGACCCAAAATGAAGCTGGGGGTGGACACCACCTTTGGGAGAGCCTCATGGAGCCCTTTCTGTCACAGACCTCCTGTGTACCCACGTATCCTTGATGGCTGCTCCTCTGACTTGCATACTAGACTGGGGCTCCTGAAGAGCAGGAGGAGTGGTCTGAAGCTTCCAAGTGCCCATGGGTACTTGTGGTGGGGATGGTTGGCCACAGCAGCAGGGGGCGCCATGCCTGTGGGGGCTCAAGACTCTATGGGAGAGGTGACCCAGGTCGGCAGGGCAGGAGCAGTCAGAACCTCAGGGTATGGGAAGAAGCACCTGGTCAATACAGAGTCCAGGTCTGGGAGCTCTAGACCCATGAAGGGTGGGCAGAGCCGCGGAAACCCAAGCAAGATTTTCCTGGCTACAGAGTTGAGATGGTAACACTGCTGGTGAAGCGGAGGAAGTTAGTTCAGAGCAGCGGAGCCATGCTAACTTTGAGAGTAATTTAAAAATGTCCCCAGGAAATAGAAAATGACTGTGAGCTGCTGATGGGATTGAAAACTCCCTGAAGGGTGGGAAACAGAGCTTTCCCTGGAAGACACTGGGACAGGGAGATGATACAACACGTGGGAGAACACAGTTCCAAGTGAAAAAGGAGTAGCCATTTGCACCCAGCCTGTCTCCAGCTCTTCCCCTGCATACGGCTGCGCAGTGGCATGGGCCAGCATGGGCCGCACCCATGGGCATTTCCTGTGGATCCCAACAACGTTGTTTTCACTGCTAGTAAGTGTATGCCTTGGTCACTACTGTGTGTTCTGTGTGTATAGTTGTGCACCACATAGGGATGTTTTAGTTAATGATGGCATATGAGACGGTGGTCCCTTAGGATTATCATACTATTTTTACTGTGCCTTTTCAGTATTTAGATAAGTATACATTTGCCGTTGTGTTACAACTGCCTGCAGTATTCTGTACAGTCACATGCTATACATGTTTGCAGACCTACCCCCTGGTCTGGCGTGTGGAAGGCCAGGCCAGCTGTGTGTGTGGACGTGCACCCTGTGACGTTCCCACCATGATGAAATCATCTGCTGCAGCATTTCTCAGAGTGTATCCCCATTGTTAAGTCTCAAGTGACTGTGTTTAAAACATCCCGAAAGAGTAAGCTTTTAAGAAAAATCAAACAAAGGTTTGGAAATATAAAATGAGAAACTTCCTTCCATCCATCACTCCTGACACAGTGGAGGAAGCTCTTGAGACCCACTGCAACTCTGAAGCAAGAATGAGTGATCTGGGGTCTTCAGACCACAGCCTGTGGGGCCCAGCCTCTACCCCACCTCCAAGTTGGAACTGGATCCAGCCAATGCCTTGTTCTCCATTGTCATTTTCAGTTAAAATTGTCCTGTAAACTTTACAAGGGCATTTTTGATTTGAGGAAGAAAAGAATCTAAACAAAAATCCTATCTGAAGAAAGATTTAAAAAAAGGAATCCCCCAAGTATACATAGCTGGTAGAGAGAAAGCAGATGGAGCCTAAGAACAAGGTGGGAGAGGCTGCCCCTGCGGCAGCTCCTCCTGACTGAAGCTGTCCCCACCTGGGGAGAGGCACACCTGTCCTCCTTGGGCTCTGTGATCACAGTGATGAAGGATGTGGAGTCTTCCATGGCATCGAAGTACTCGGTATCTTCATCTTCCTCACTGTCCTCTCCTTTGGTAGTCAAGAGGCTTCCTAGAGACACATGCAGAGCTGCTGCCTTAGTTCACAATTTCAGAAAGGCCTCTCCCGCCTCCCTGAAGAAGTCCAGAGCCAAGGGCTTTCCTCCTCTCTCCCTCCTCCCCCACACCCGCCCTGCACCCTACACTGTGCTGCCCTTGCTCCTTTTTCCTGGAATAAGGTGCTTTCCTTTCACCGTAGTCACTGCTTAAGGCCTCTCTCTGGAAGCCTCCTTGATCTCTCAGTACCTGGCTCAGACTGTGGCCAGCTGCCCTTTTTGATGGACCCCCTGCCTGAGGTTAGGTGGGTGGTGACAGCTGTGCTCAGTTACATTTCTTTTGAGAATCTAAACCTAGTACAGGGGTACTGCTGTCAGTCAGTGATGGGGATGGGACATAGGAAGCCATGGAGAGGCAGGCCAAGAGCTGCCCAGACACAAGCCCACATGGACACATTAAGAGGCATGTATGGGGGCACCAGGGGCCAAGTGAGAGTCTGAGGGCTGAGGGACAGACCCAACCCACTGGCCAGCCCACACCCACTCACCCTCACTGAAGCTCTTGGAAGGGTTGCTGGGCCGGCCCGGAGCAATGCGGAAGGCCCGCTCGAGGCTGTTGTGCTGCTTGGCTAACTGCTCAATGGTTTCCTCCAGGTGGACGCGCTGCTCCTGCTCATACTGCAGCGCCCGCTGCCATTTCCGGCTGTGTGTCTCTGCTAGTTCCAGGAAATCCCTGCAGGCCTGATGAGGGGGAGCGGGTGTGTGAGCCCCAGGCCTCCAGCAGGTGCCTGTCTCCACCTACCCACCACACCTTTGCCTGCCCAGTGGCAGGGGAAGGGAAGAGGGCCCTGGAAGCACTGTCTAGCCTCCCCTCCCTCTGCCGGGATGGTCAGAAACATGCTTGCTGCCCCTTTGGCCTCTGTGGGGATGTGAACCCTGGCATCCACCCTGGTCAGCTTCCCCCAGTCAGGATGCCACTGGGAGAGCACCACACCTGGAGTGGCACTGGTCTACACACCGCCTCCTCAGCACAGCCCCCCTGGAGCAGGAGGATGCTGCATCTTTGCTCATCATGGCTGGGCCTCAGATTTGTCACTGACCCCTGAGTATACTGGAACCCTAGACAGCCCTGGCGGCTCAGTCTAGTCCCTGGCTTTGGCACAGAAGGAAAGAAAGTCATACTCTGCTGTATTGTCCAGCTCAAAGAGGTAACAGGTCTTATCTGGAAGAGCTGGGACTGGAACTTTCCACCAAGTTACCTCGTGGTGTGTATCATATAACTCTGCTTTTAAGGTTCCCCTTCATGCTTGTGACCTACTATGACATCCAGATTCTTTTCAGCTTCCACAGTATATAGGTGGTTCCATCATGTTCTTACAAGGTAGGGGTCAGACACTCTGCCTGTCATTACAGTGGAGTGGAATGCCCAGGCCTCAGCTGTCCATGGAGGACAGTCAAGTCCAATCCAGGGACCTCTGGATTTGCCCTGTCTGGACATCTTTAACTTAATACAAAGGGACCCATCTCTTCAGCCCACACCTCTGTCAGGGTCTGGCTGTTGCTTCCCTGCACTCCCTTCCTACCCCTTCAAGGACTAGCCGCCCTGGGATGCCTGCTGGGCTCCACACATCACACATTGTCTGACCCAGGTCAGAGACATGTTACCCTGGAGGGAAACAAGCACACAGGCCCTTTTCTGTGACACAGGGACAAAGCAGCACTCTCTTGATGGGCTGCCAGGGGAAGTGGGGCGGTGACGTGGTGCACTAGACAGACCCACTCTGGTGTGCTCCACCCACATTTGCCATAGGCGCTTAGGCCTTCTACCACCAACTCCCACTGTTTTCAGACCTCTCTTGTTGTTTCCCCAGGAAACACCTGGCCCCTGGCCTCAGTTAGGCCCACCCAGGCACTTGCCAGTTTCTTTACTTTCTGTAGTGACTGCGCCTGTTTTTCTTCACTGTAACTTCTTTCCATAAAATCCCCACAATTCAGCAGGTGCTCCAGAATGTCTGCTGGCTGAGTTGTGCTTGCCAGGGGGCTGGGACTGATGATAGTGGGGGTGAGCAGGGTTTGGGTCCTGGGCCTCCTGAGGACCGGCCACATTCTGGGCACACTGCCTGGGGTCACCTGGTTCACCCACCACACAGGGAGGGCCTGAGTTCTGGCAGTCGGTTTGGCTTGATTGAAAGGACCCCTAGCCTGGGGCTCCAGAGTACTGCCTACTCAGCTGGCCCCAGGGAGAGCAGTCCTCTAAAAAGCCCTTCTCTCCAGCACCTTCCCTCCACTGACTGTCCCCAGGCACCCATGTGGGGTGGGCAGGGCGTGGATGCCCCTCCTCATTTTGAAGATGTAGAAATGGGGCCTGAAGTTACAGTGTGACCTGCCCAAGGAAACCAGTGAAGTGTGGTGGAAAAGGATAGGCTATTAGAAGTCAGAGAGCTGGGTGCTGGCACAGGCCACTTGGCCCCTGAGCCTGTGTCCTCTTAGTAAGACAGCAATGTCTGACAGATCCTGCATTCACAAGCTGCCCCATCTCTGCTCACCTAGCAAAATCCCTGTGGTAGGAAAAGTGGGGTTACCCCCATTTGACAGATGGGAAAACTGAGGTTAAGTTCCTGACAGCTCCTCCTCAGGGGCAGCAGGCTCCAAGGAAGGGGCACATTCACTCCAACCTCAGATTCAAGGTCTTCCCCACCCTCTGGAAAGGTCTGGATGCAGGTCTCTGCTTGGCCACACCTAAGCAAGGATTTATACTGACAGGTATCCTGCCGCAGTTGTTGTTGGGAGGAGAAGGAAGGAAAGAAATTGCTTTATTTTATGTGCTTAACAGGGTACTAAAGATGGGAGAGGCTGTGTCCAGTATGGTTGAAGATCTAGGGCTATTCTGAGCTTGCAAATTATGGGCCTGTAAGGCTCCCCCGTGGGTGTGGAGCTGCAGTCACTGGCTACCATGCACCTGGGAGTCCCCTATGGTGGCCCTGGGAGAGTCCTGGCTCTAGGCCTGATTCTGCTACCCCCAGGCTTGTGACCTGGAGCCAAGGCCTTCACTACCTGGTCCTATAGCGGCCTCCCTGCCTCTCCTTTCCTCACTGCTATATGCCTCAGGGTGGGGACCCTGACAACAGAATGACAATCTCCCCATAACTGGACCAGAAGGCACCTCTTTGCTGGTTCTATGCTAGTGGATATATGGGGTAGAGTATCCCTGTGGGTGCCTCAGGAACATTCTAGACCCTTACAGAAGCCCTATGAGGTGGGTGGACAGAAACCTCCACCCCATTCCAAGACAGTGGAACTGAGGTTCCAGTGGCACACAGCAAAGAGGTAGTAGAGCCAGATCTGGGACCCAGTTCCTCAATCTAGAGCTCATTCCATCTTTTGCTCTATGACTCACGTGCCCGTAAGACCCATGTTCCCACATTGCCCTTGCTTGCCATGGCCCTCAGTGTCGCCTCAGTGCTAAGTTAGTCTTGGTTCCTGCCACCCATTTACTGTGCTGCTATTGGTGGTGCAGGAGGATGGCCAGGCCCTGCCAAGCTGACCTCATGGCATTTATAGGGTATGTGTGAGGAAGGGAGCTTGTGTCGCGGAGATGCCCTTGTCCATCTCCCTGTTCTGTGCCTCTGGGAAGCCCCTTGCCAGTTCCACCTGTTCCCCCCACAACCTTTTGAGACTCAGAGCCAGGAGAAGGGGCTGCCCAGATCAACAGGGGTGACCGCTATGGGATCCTGGGTCTCTCTGGCCCCAGGATCATGCTCGTTCCACACAACCAGGTCACCTCCACACAAGGCACAGTCCCCTCGTTTGCCCATCTTGGAGTGAAGGTGCAGAGGCCAGTGCTGTGCCATGCATCACAAGAGGTCATGGGTGCTTCGTAGTTTTCTGGATATTTACTGGTCCATGGGCCCCGCCCAGCAGCTGAACAGGGCTTTGTGCCTCTGTACCCTACTGCCCCTTCTCTGCCCTGTCATGACGGCTCCATCACTTCTTGCCAGCCCCCTGTAGCCCCATGATCATCAGTCAGTAGGGTTTAACATAGATGGGTGCTTTGCTTTTATATACCTCATGTCATTTAAAACAAGACATATAGAAGAGCCACATAACAGCAGTATAAACAGCAGCCACAGGTCATGTTAGTAACTACCATGTCCAAGGCCATAAGGCCTTCCCAGCAGCAAAAGCAAAGACTGAAGATGAATTAGGATCCTTAACTCACCCCTCACTGTCCATAGGCTCTAAATACTTCGGAAATAGCTATTTTCTCCTCCAAGGGAAAATGGAGCGTTGGTTGTTTTGCCCGCCAGGTCCAAGGAGCTGATAGCCTCTCCAGGCCTGGTGCCCAGTGGAGTCCACTCCTCCCCAAGCCCTCCTGGTGCAGCCCACCAGGTATTGCGTCTTCTTGCCCTTTCCCTGGCTCAATCCCAAACACACCTATTTATTCTGAAGCTTCCCCATGTAACACCACACGCCTCACAAGCACCAAAGTTGCCTTTTCTAGAGTAAGTGTGTTTGAGGAGGCGGCTCAGAGAAGCCAAAGGACTTGCCTGAGGCCACAGGAAAGTATGTGCTGGGCCAGGATCGAGTCCCTGTGCCTGCATGTCTCCCAGGGCGTGGAACTAGCAAAGTCACAGTTTATTTTGTAAAGCGAAATCTTTACTGCTGCCTGGGAGCAAGGGGCTGCCTCCTGGCACCTTTGACCCCAGCTGAAGACTACACCCAGGTGGTCAGACTGCTGGCTGACAACCTGGCCAGGTGTGACCTCTATCCAGCTTATAGCTACCAGTTCACAGGGCTGACCGGCACAGTGCAGATCCTCTGGGACAGATGGGCCTCATTTGGGCCACAGGTGGCTAGGCTGGGCACATGCAGATGGCCAGTGTCACAGTCAAAGGGAGGAGGCCACTGTACCCTGATACTGAGAGGCTCACATGGTTGGACCCAGGGCCTTTGCCCCAGCCACAGGTGGGGGTCACTTACAGCAAATGAGCTTCCTGGCCACCCAGTGGACTGCTGAGAGCCTGCCTGTCCCTTCCACCCTGGATGCACCCACCTGGTATCTGTGCCCAACTCCCAGGGTCTCCTCTGCCACTGCAGACCCTCTCCAGACCCCATCCTGGCCGTGCTGTGGGGAGAGGCAGGCGCCTGGCCTGGCCCTGCCACCCTGGAATGCTGAGCTAGGCCATGTTCGCTCATTAAGCTGGATTAGGCTTGGGGCCCGGCAGAGGGGCAGCGGGGATGGGGGAGGCTCCCAGAGCCCAGGAAAGGCCCAGTTGACCCAGCCCAGGCCCAAACATGGTCACATTTCCTCTAAGGCTCTGCAACAACTATGCCTGGGGCTAGGGAGCTTGTGCCCAGCTCTGTGCAGGAGGCTTGACTAAACCCAACCCCTACCCACATCACACCTGCATCCTGAATCATTCAAGGAGAGGGGAATGAGTCTGGCTGGGAGCCAGAGCCAGTGTCTGGGCCCTACATGGGGGCTGCCTCACTGCCCACCCAGGGGCAGGCCTATAACCTCCTGACCCTTTGTGTCCCCGTGGGACTCCTACAGAGTCCTGATTCTGTGACCTATTAGGTCACTTAATCTCAAAATGGGGACAAGGTTCCAGTCTCCCAGCCCATCCTTTTCTACCTCTTCACTGCGGGCCTGTGGAGAGGGTGCTAGTGAAAGGGCCAAGAGTGTGGGTGCTCCCAAGATGCAGAGGGGCTGCTCTGGGGTATAGGTTCTCCAGATGGTGTGGTTCTACCTCTGTGGGGAAGGTGGGGAGCCTGCTGCTCCTAAAGCAGAGTGAAGGGCCTCAAAGTCCAGGACAGAAAAGGTGGGCCTCGCGCTGGGGAGTCCAGGCCCTGCCTGCCCACTGGGGACACTCCCTAATGATAGCTCTGGCCTGGTGAAAGAGGCTGTGAGGGCTGCCTACCCAGGGGAAGCCAGGCCAGGGGCCACGCTGTGTGAACTCCAAGGGAAGCTGCTGTTGCTCATTTTAACAGGTGCCCCATGGGACAGACACAGAGTGTCTCTGACCTGGAAACCTTTGCCCGGCGTACCCCAGGGGAAGGACAAACTCTAATCGCTTTTGCTATTCCTAATCCTAATCCTGACAACAATCACACTGCTCCCCAAAGGCGGGGGAGCAGGGTGTGAGCTCAGTCAGCCTGGGTCCTCTGTCCATCCTGTGTGTGGTCTGGGCAGGCTCTTGAGTTCCTGGGAGTCTGCAGAGCCAGGACTCTACTCCAGATCTAGCCTTCAGAGGCTCCTGGCAAAGTATCAGCCTCCTCCAGGTCACTTCCCTCCTAGTTGGGGATGTGAGAACTGCTGGACATTGGGTGGGTAGCTGTTGGGGTCCCAGATGAGGCAAAGTGAGAGGCCAAATGCCTAGAGGTTCTAGGCCAGGCAATTGGCCCTGTCTCTGGTCAATAGCACATACAGCAGGTCCCAGTAACTCTGGGCCCAGGGAGGACAGAGAAAGGGACATGCTCCCACCTGTGGCCAGGCCAGGACTTGCCAGGCATCTGACACATCTGCCTTATGGAGGCACTCTGGTTTCTGGACTACCGGGTGGGTGGAGGACTCTCCTGCTCTCTGGGTTGCTGGGCTGATCCTGCCCATGCTGATCCTCATGTGGCCTGCACAACTGTGGACTCCTGCCTCTCACTGGCCTGCAGGTGGTATCATGGGGGGAAGTCACAGAGGGTCACGGTGTCCCTGAGCCTCTCTGCATGGTCAGCAGGATCTCGCCTCCCCTCCCACTGAGGAGCACAGGCTGGCCTCACCGTACACAGATGAAGCCTGAGTTCAGCAGATGCCCTACAAAGGCAGGAGGGGCAGTGCTGCTGACATTCAGGCCAGGTCTGTCTAACTCAGGGGCTGCCACCCTGGAAGAAGCTTGGCCATCCTAAGTGTCAAAGACCAAGAATGGGGGCCCTCTGCAGCCTCAGTGCTGGGGGCCTTCTGGCCTGGCCAAGTCGCCCCACTGTGTGTCTATCATCCTCCTGGCCCGCTCAAGCCAAGACCCTGGCCTGGCCACACACTGTGGCACTAAGCACAGCTGACCAGCACACATGGGGGCTCCAGCCCTTCCCAAACACCAAAAGGGCACGGTCGCAATGCGACTCACTCTGGGCACTGGTGAGGCAGCTTTCCACTTCAATTAAAACTTTAAAATAACCCTTTCCATATCCAACGTAGTTTAAGCCCTTGTGCACAGGAACTGATGCCATCTGGCTACTAGTTTGCCAACTGATTTTAGATAATTCTGGAATCTATTTTTACCCATCTCCCCAGGCCCCAAATGAGCAAGCCGGCAGAAGCAGAGCGGTGGTCAGCTGGACAGGAACCTACCCCATGGGCCCTGGAAGGACGAGTGAGGATAGCTCGAGGCCTCTCACCACCACCTGAGTGGGACAAGGAGCCCCATGTGATCTGCTGGGCCTGAAGCTAACTGGTCTAGGAGAAGCCTCACAGCATTTCCAAGGTGAGCAGCTCCTTCTGACACAGATTTTTACTTCTATGATACCTCAAATCTGAACCCTTGTCTGAATGTCTCACACTGCTCCCTCTATATCAGTCTGCCTGTCCTCACCTGCCCATTCCCTACTCTGGCGATCTGGGGCCCTCAGTGCACTTAGCCCTTGCAGCCCTCTCCACCTGGAGTGTCCCCCAAACCCACTCCATGGAGCCCTGGCTATGCTGGGCATCCCCTTCCACAAACTTTCCTCCTCTATGGGCATTCCTGTGTCTTTGCCATCAAGATGTCACAGGCACCTTGTCCTGCCCAACCAGCCTTACAGATACACTAAAGCGTATCTATTATGGGATGCTACCCTCCCTGGTAAACCTAAGAACCAGGGGGCCTGTTGGGGTGGGCCAGCCCCACCCTCCCTGCCTTTTGCTCTCCCAGGCATCTTGATGGGCTCCGGGCTTTTGTGGGACTTGGCCCCAGCTGGCTCCGCTTGCTCCTGGCTGTACAAAACCTATTCCTGGGAAGGACCCTCCTGCCTCCTGTTGGAACCCTAGTGAGGCCTTCCCTGAGGTCCTTCCTCAAGGACACGATGGCCTGTTTCCCACCCGCAGCAACTCTGCCGGACCCTTCTTCCCTCTGGAGCAGCACCTGCCACTCCCCTCAGCACCAGCTCCTCTCTCCCTGTCCAACGGCCTCCTGGGGGGGGGGTCCTCAAAGGCCTGCCCTTGCTGCACTGACACCCATTCTCCATGCACTTGCTAAATGGCAAGTCAGATCATTCCACTCAGCCTCATGGGTCCCTCCTGTCTCATTCTGAGTAGAAGGCAGAGCGCTCACAGCACAAGATCCCCTGTGACTGGCCTCTTGCTCCCTCTGACCTCCCCTCTCACAGATCCAAGCACTCACTCCATGCGTGGCCACAGCTGGGCTTGTGTCCCCTGCTCTCCACATAGACCTCACCCCCAGCCAGTTGCACCTGTGACCTCTTACCCCATCCCAGCTCATGCAATCTTTCCTCTGAAGGCTTGTTCTCCCTGACATCCCATATGTCTTCACAGTTACAACTCCCCCATGAGGACAGGGGGCCCATGGCAGTGGAGGCTGTTTTCTGTGTCCCCAGCACCTAGAACTCGGTGTGGCTGCATGACGGAGAAATCCTGTGCACCTCAGCCTCAACCAGCTGCACAGTCCCCACCCATGGATGTGTTCACTGGGTGCCACCAGGGTGGAACTGGACATTCCAGGCTCTTGAGGGCCACATGGATGGAGGGGCCAAGTCCCGGGCCCCCCATAAGTCACCAACTATGAGAAACCCCTCCAAGCTCAGGTGTGAGGTTGAGTTTCCCTTGCTTGGGCCTATAGGGTAGGGGGAACAAGGGGCAGAAGCAAGCCCACAAAGAGGCCTCAGGACTGCAGAAGACCACTGCTGGTACCTGCCACCCAGTTCCTGGCAACTTCTAATGAGGACTGTGGCTCCCCTCTCCCTTGGGCAGTGGCCTAGGCAGGTTTCCTAGGGTTCTGTGGGTAAGAAAATAAGTCTGTATAAAAGTTATAGAGGACAACATGTTCCCTGCCAGGCTCTGCTGCCAGGGCTGCAACAGAACCTGCTTCCCAGACTAGGGTGGGCTCACTCCCAGAAGGACTGTATTAATACCAATGGGCTCTTTTGCTCAGGGCAGGAGCCATAAGGCTAAAACATAGGGTTCAAGGCCAACCTATGGAGCAGCCCAGGCCACCTGGGCTTTGATGACAATGAGACTATAATGATACCAACCTCACAGGGCTGTTGTGAGGACCAAGCAAAGTACTGGGAGGACGCTTGGGAGGACTGGTGTGGTCACACCACCACCACCACCTACTGCCTGTCTTAACCAGGTGCTCTGCTTTACACTGAAGCGAAGCTTATGGGAAACAGCTGTAGCTACTGTTTCTACTTTATGGATGCTAATATACCTAAGGCATGAGCTTGTAATATGTAAGTGTATTATCCACCTTGCATCAAGTGACAGAGCCAGTGCTGCCACCTGAGGTACAGGGGACGCTGACGTGAGGGAGAGCATGGCCACACCCAGGCCTGGCAGAGCACCCGTGCGCAGGCTCGCTGTGGTTCAAGGCTCTTTCTACAAACCAGAGATGTGTAATAGTGCTGTGGGTTTCTTCTAAATGGCAGGCTAATTCACAGTTACCCTAAGAGTAATTGAAGCAGGGATCTGCTGAGCTGGCCTTCATTGTAGCTGAAAAATTACCCACTAGGGAATTTTGCCAGATACCAAGTGATTCATTCATTTGCTCCTGTGTTTTGTCACAATTCTCTCTCATGTGCTAAGGCTCCCAGAGCTGGGCTCTGTGCCAGGAATAGAGGCTACAGGGCGGCTGGGATTGTGAGGGGGACTGGGTCCTGCCCTTTCAGGGAAGATGGATCAAGTTACTGCAGGAGAAAAGTCCAAGAGATGCTGTAGCACTGCAGATGGGGACTGGTCAGGGTGGCAGGGTGGGGATTGGGGGGCCGGAGAGGTGTTCCTGGCCTCCTGCCCTGATCAAGGGAAGGGACACTTTTATGTCTCCACCTTCTGCAGCAGGCTGTATGGAGCCAGGGAGACCTGGGCTCACATCCTTAGCAGCTATGACCCTGAACAAGTCCCTGGGCCCCTCAGCCTGTCTCCCCACGGGTAAGCCTGTTGAGTTGGGGGAGGTCATGCGTGTGGAATGTCTGCTGTGCCACCTGGGAAGGTCATTCATGCTCCTATCCTGGTTTCTGCTGGCAGGACTGGGCTCAGCCTCTCACAGCCGGTCCTCAGTAGCTGGGGCAGGGTGGGGAGCAGGTACTAGGGCAAGAAGGAGGCATGCAAGGCTGATGCGCACTGGGGGATTGTGAAGGGGCTTGGGAAGCAGCTGTGGGTTTGTTTCAGGGTGGGGGGAGCTTTGTAGAAGAGATGATGTCCACCTGAGGAGCTGACAGTTGTGGAGGGGCTGAGAGACTGGCCACCTCAGGTCTGGAGAGAAGCCCAAGCTGGTAGGGGACAGGGATGCGTAGGCCTATGGGGAACAGGTGGGGAGATTGCTGGGCCTCCCAGACCTGCTTAAGAATTGTGTGTGTCCCCTGCCCTATTTCTCCTGCATGGCTGAAAACCTCAGAGCCAACCTGGTTTCTCCATATCTCCTGAGGGGAAGGAGAGGCATCCACTCTCCTCTCCAGGGCAGTGGGACAGTGAGGCCACCACCCACATGGTAGGTGAGTTTTGCCCAACGGCCATGCCCACCACACCTGGAGAAGTGTCTGCAGTGGCCTAGGAAGAGAAATCGGGTAGATAGGTGGGATGACTAACAAGCGGGCTCTGGAGACAAACCCGTGCGGGCCCCATCCTGGGCAGTGTGTAAAGACCTGGTAAGGCTGGGCGCAGTAGCTCACACCTGTGATCCTAGCACTCTGCAAGGCCAAGGTGGGTGAACTGCCTGAGCTCAGGAGCTTCAGATAAGCCTGAGCAAAAGAGAGACGCTGTCTCTATAAAATAGCCGGGAGTTGTGGCGGACACCTGTAGTCCCAGCTACTAGGGAGGCTGAGGCAAAAGAATAGCTTTGAGCAGAAGAGTTTGAGGTTGCTGGGAGCTATGAAGCTATGGCACTCTACTAAGGGCAACAAAGTAAAACTCTGTCTCAAAAAAAAAAAAAAAAAAAAAGACCTGGCAGCGACTGTTCCCTTCTGCCTGAGAGAAATCCTCCCTCCAGGCCCACCTCTATGGCTGACCCTCTGCGGCTCTTGCCTGGCTCAGCCTGGTTCTCCTGCTGCACCTGGACCTGCTTCCCTGGAAAAGTGTGACTTTGAAGGCCTTCTCCAAACTCAGCCTTAAAAAGTGGGCATGTGAGCTGGTGGCTCTGGGTAGATTGTTTTGTTGTTATTGTTGCAGTTTTGCTGAGGTCAGGTTCAAACCCGCCACCCTTGGTATATGAGGTCGGCACCCTACTCACTGAGCCATAGGCACCACCCTCTGGGTAGATCTTCACAAAGCAGGTTACATCAATGGGCAAACGTGTGATGGTTTGTCACTGGGAGAATCCACTGGACTGCCTGTTCCCTGCAAGTCCCTCCTTGGCACAGGCCTGGACAGGGCCCAGGTAGCAGCTATTCAGGTTTAGGATGAATGCTCCAACTTTATGCTAAGAGGCAAGTTGCCCTGAGTTCAGTACCAGGCTGCTGATGTTCGCAGATGCTGTCCCTAGAGGGCCCCATCCCAGGCCTGTCAGGTGTACCTGAGTCCTGCTCGAAAGAACCTTCCAACTGAAATGCCACAAGTGGGGGAATGAGTTTGGTGCCAGCATGGTCTGCATGTGGAAAATGCGCAGTACAGTTCAGTGTCACAAAGCACTGTTCTGTCTCTCCGGAAGAGGGGTGCAGGGTGCTGAGTGCAGAGCGTCTGCTTTCTCACTGACCTTATCCAGGTGAGGAAACAAGAGTAGAAGGTAAAGTCACAGGCAGATGTGAGCGTTGAGAAACCTAGAGTGTTTGTTTTTTTTGGAGAGACCCACTTTGAAACACCACTCCCACTGGCCTACTCAGCCTGACCTCAGGGAGCATAAAGTCTGGAGGGGGCAGTTGAAAAGTGCAGTGTCCGACCCTTAGAAAGGATGACCCAAAGGGCTTGGGAGTCCTCCTGGCTATGGTGCCAACCATGTGGGGTTCTGAAAGATGAAAAAGGGTCTACCAGGTATCTTAAGGGTGGGGGAGGAATGTTCTAGAAGCTGTGGCACTGGCAAAGGCACAGAGGGGTTCAACATTTCCAATCCAGAAACTTTCAATAAGCACTCGGGGAAGAGGCCAGGTTGATGTGAGGTGAGGATGGCTGTAGCTCATGGCCTGGGCCTGCACCACTAGCCAGGGTTTCTGGGTCCTCTGGAATTGTCCAGAGGGCCTGTCCCTACCCTGAAGAAGGTTGGAACTTAAAGACTTATGATATGGATGCTTTTCCCCAGACTTGAAGGTTTAAAAATTGTCCCCCTAACTCTTCTCCTAAAGGCCAATCTGTGCTATCTTGGGGAAAAGTAAAGATGAAGTAGCTGGTCCCTGTCCATGTAGGAAGAATGCTGCTTGCCCAGGGCCCACATCTATTCCCCAGGCTTAGTCAGAGCATATCAGGCTGAAAACATACAGCATTTCACCGCCCGCTGGAGTACAGCACCCAGGAGAAGAGTCTGCCACATCTGAGGTGCCAGTAGGCACAGGTGCTGCTAGAAGCTTCCCTGCTCACATCACAATCAGGACAGGGGTAGGACACCCACAGTGGAGAGGAAAAGCTTCCTCTCACCGTGCGATCTGAAGGGACTGAGGATAATGATTCGTAGCTTCTGGGGACAGATGGAGCTGGCTTCTGTCTCTGAATCTCCAACTTCCTAGGAGGGGCCTTGGGGCTGTAGCCATGGCAATTGGAGGCTACATTATAGTTCAAAGGTAAAGAAGTATCAGGGGCTCAGAGAGGGCTATGAGGTTGGGGTTCCATGGTGGGGAGATTCAAGGCCAACCCTTTGGTGTCCTGACCTTGGTGTAAGCCACAGCAGGAGGGGCATCTGCAACCCCTGGGGTCTGACTCTCACCTGCTTGGAGGGTATGGGGCCATCACTCTCCCGGCAGGCCATGCAGACCTGGGTTTGCATCCCAGCTTGGCTACTCACCAGCTGGGCAACACTGAGCAGCTCAAGTGACTCTCTGAGCCTCAGTTTCCACTTTGGCACTAATAATACCTAATAGCACTAATAAGGTTATTAGGAGGGCAGGTGGTCTGGTACCTGAACAGGCTCCCTGGGGGGTTGGAGCAGCAGCAGCAGCATGGCTGTACAGACTCCTGGTCTGATCCCTTCCTTACAATAGGTGTGGAAATGGAGATCTGGCTGGGCAGGGGTGGAGACGCCTATGTCCCATGACCTTCAGGCAAGCAGCTGGCTTTGCCTATGTGGCCTCTCTGACATAGTGGGGCTTTGGACACTTGGTATCTGAAAGTTGAGTAAACAGGCCTCCCAGAACTGAGCCAGTTCCTGCAAGGTGAAGAACAGCTGTGGTGAAGGCTCCCCAGGAGACACACCGGCCCCTGGGCTGCAAGCACAGGTGTCAGGCAGCACCTTACTCCTGCCCTCCCTTCCGGTTTAACAGAAAGAGCTAGGGAGGTGGCCCTCCTGTCAGGTTCTCCCCAGCACCTCTGGCAGAGCCTGGCCAGGGGCACAGCTCCTGTCACTCAGGCGTGACTCTGACACACGTTCCTCTGGTGCCAGGACTGGAAACAGGCCTTGTGACCAACTCAGGGGACTGCGCTGCCCACATAGAAATTCACTGTACACTCAGAAGGCAAGCCATTATTACGGCTTCATCAACACAGACGAGCCTATGATGCCTGACAACAGACTGCAAGGCTGAGCCACTCATCTTCGAAAAGCCAAAATGCTTAAGACAAACCAGCTTTAGTCTTGGATAGGCAGCCATTCCAGGGAAGCCACAGGCAGGCAGGCAGTGGCTTCTGGCATGGCCAGGGAGACACAAATGTCTCATTGTGTTATTACAAGCTTTAGATTCGCCTGTGCAGGGTCTATGGCTATAAAGAGGACAGTGGGCCAGAGAAAGCTGACACAGGACAATGGAATACAGACAGTGACAGGGGCGGACGCACCATGGCCAACGGTCTCTCTGCAGCCTCCACGTGTGTCAACCACCCCCTGGGCACAGTAGGATCTGGGGACAGACAATGGCACACACACCTACTGAGCTCAGGCTGGGGACATCTGTAGGCCAAGTTTCTGGGCAGTGTGGAAAGAAGGTGCCTCTTGCTCAGCTTCAGGCCCTAGAGTGGGGATCCCTGAAGCTGCAGCTGGGCACTCTTGGCCCATGGGAGAAGGCTGTTGTAGTTAGACTTGTGTCTGGAGGCAGACGCCTAGAGTGGGAGCACTCACCAGGCAGGAAGAGGAAGAGCCCAGAAGCACAAACTCTATACCTGCCACCATCAAGGGACCTTCCTGGCTCCCAGTCATAGCAGTGTGGCCTCCAGAACTCAGGGAAAGTGGCTCGCTCCCAAGGCTGGGCCATATAGTTCATAGCTGTGGTTAGTGGCTTCATCTGCTTTCAGGTCGGCACCAATGCAGCAGATTTAGCTTTGAGGCTCTTCTGGATGAGGCAACCCACTCCCTCCCCTGGTGCATACATGGGTCCTGATCCTGCTGTGTCTGTGGGCTATACCCAGGCTGGGAGGCCCAGTGTGGTAGCTGTGTCTCTGCTGTGTGGGGCCCTGACTTTCACCCGGGCACTGACCACCTGCAGCCTCTGTCAGATTCCACACCCAATTCCGACATCCACTAAATGGTTACAAAGAATGTCCTTGCCCAACAATGCTTGGGATGAGATGATACAGAGAATCCTGGGAAGAGCAGGGGATGCTGGCTGTGGGAAATGACTTGGAGCCAGAGGAAGTGGGGCGTTGGCCTGTGTTAAGCACTTCTGGTCACCTACTCAGGGACCATATTGCAAGTTCCAGAAATCCCATGACAGGGCAGAGGCAGGTACTCACGTTGATCATAGCATTAGATGTGATGCGGAAGAGGGTGGCCCGCTCGTTCACTGCCTTCAGCTTCTCCCCGCTCTCAGGTGGGATCTTGAGGCTGTCTAGCTCATTCAGGGAGCGCTGGAGCGCAGCGCCGTGCTTGGCAATGAGGTCATTGCACGTGCTGAGGTCATCTAACTTCAAGGAGAGGTTTTTCAGGGTTTGGTGCAGCTCGCTCTTGTCAGCTGGGGAAGCAGTGTCTTCGTCGTCCCCAGAGTCATCTGTGGAGGGGAACAGAATTCTGTGGTTACTCCCAATCACACAGCACTGAGGCCTGTGTGGCCTGGGCCGAGTAGATCACTCCCCTCAATGGTGCACATTCCTCTCCTGTCCAGAGCAAGGAGCTTGCCCAGTTCTGGCCCAGTCTGTGGCTTTGGAGGGTACCGCCTACAGGAAAGGGTATATTGTGCCAGGCAGAAAGGTAGAGATTGCTCTGTGGGCACAGAGAGCCCCAGAATCCCTAAGCTGACTTGGCTCCCCTCCAGCCAACATTTGCTCTTTGCTTGGCACCCATCCCCCAGCCACACCAAACAGCCCTCTGTTCCCTACAGACACTGTGTGCTGCTGTTTGGGGCCCTTCCCACATATCTCCACTGCCTGGAACCTCTTCAGCTCTCCATCACCTCCTCAGAAGTCTCACCCCATTTGCCTCTTCAAGGTCAACATAAATGCCATCCTCTCTCCAAACTCTGCCCAAAGACCCCCATGTCACAGTAGAAGCTGCCCACTCTCTGCCTACATCTATCTCCCCTACAGGACCAGGGCCACTCTCACTTAGGGAATACCTTCAATTTGTAGACCCCAGCTGTGGCAGCTCAGTGGCCTTGTCAGGGTAGGAACTATATTATCCACCACAGGAGACAGACAAGGAAATTTGGGGTTCAAGAGGTAAACTCATGTCCTGGCTGTGCAGCTAGCCACTCTTCCTGCCAGGCTATGGAGCCTTCATGTGAGGGGCCAGGCAGTGACCTTTCTTTCCATTTGCACCCTTCCTCTCACAGCTTTGTGGGTGCTGTCAAAGCTCCCTTCGTGCAGGCCTAACCTGTGTTGGGGGATGAGGGGCTATGGCAGCCCCTGAGAAAAGCAGCGTGGCAGATGGGGTGGGGGGCAGCTGGCGTGGGCTGTGCTGCTGCCTAAAGGCTGGGCCCAGGCCAACCTAGGGGCTAACATCAGCCTGCGAGTTCCAGAGGCTGTAATTGCCCAGAGATTTTAGAAATGCTTTGTTTCAGAAATAATCAGCAAAAAACTTTTTTTAGGTAAAGAAAATATATAACCTGAGATATAATATCTTAAAAACAGAAGGCATATTGTGAGAGAACTTTTCTTCCCACAGTGGGCAAAGTGCATGGGGTGGACACTGTTCTGAGTGTGCCCTGAGCCCATGGCAGGATCAGGCCAGCCAGCTGCCTAGAGTCTAAGTCAGGGCTGCTGAGGTGGCATCTACTTCATATCTTGACCCTGCAGGCCACAGAGACAGGGAACCCCCCCTCCAGCCAGCCCTACTGTAACCCCAAAATGACCTAGTGTCTGGAAACCACATATTCTGGGCCCCCCTATCTGCAGGTGAGAAAACACAACTTCTGAGAGGCCAAGCCACCAACTTAGGACCCAGCTAGTAGGGAGCCAGACCTAGGATCTGAACGCAGGTCTGTCTGACCCTAGGCTTTTCCTCTCTCTCCAGCTGCCAATGTACACCATGCCTTGGGCAAGGTGCTGCCTTAGCTAATGCATGTGGTGAGCCCGTCAGGTGGGTATGGGGACAGGAAATTGAAATTACCCAGGACCACAAGGTGAGGGGACTCTGGAGCATCCAGGTCAGTCTGGCTTCAGAGCCTGGGCTCTTAAAACCTCTGTCACTGAGGCACGTGTCACCTTCTTAGGTTCAATATGCATAACAACCAGAACGGCCAGCCACTGCCCATTCAGATTGGCCACTGGGGGGACACTAGGAGGGCCCTGCAGGTGTAAGAACTGGTGAGAGAGGCACAGTTAGCCCACATTGAGCACCCCTCCTGTGGCGGGTAGAAGCAGGTTACCACACATCTTCGGGAATGTTTAAGTTGGCATTAAATAGTACACCTTAGTAAGCAGCTCTTAAGGTTCAAGTTCAGGTCTCCAAGTGGGAAGCACCAGGATCCTCTGCCTCCCCATCCTCCTCCTTTGCAGAGAGCCAGTCCTTTCCCCATTGTGCCTCCCAGCAGGGCTGCAGGGCCATCGTTCTGAATTCTGCCTGCCCCTCCCCAGGCCTCGCTCTGGCCGGTGCCTGTGCGCAGCTGTTCCTGGCACACTTTTCGTGTACAGATCAAATGTTCACAGAAATGCAACTGATGAGGATCCCAGTGAGCTGCTCTGCCATCTGCACAGGATGTGGTTTCTAAAAACAAGGACATCTGAGTGTGGGAGACGGAAAGCTGATTCTGCCCTTGTCCAGAAGCAGCTCAAGGCCAAATGGGACCTACGCCTGCTAAGGAAAATGACTTCTCTGAGTCTCATGGTGCATCCCTCAGCCCGTGCTGCTCCTGGGCCTCCCTGTTTAAAGCGACAAAAACAAATAGAAGCCCCAGACTGTGGGCATTGAAAGAGCAATTGATGTCAGCCTCCAAGCCAGGACAGGGTTGGGAAATAAGGTACAGGACAGCTTTGAGATGGCAGGACCATGTTGAGCAAATGACTGCAGAATAAGTGCTCCAGCCTATTACAGACACAACCGTCTCTAGTTGTGAAAAAACACTGATTCCTAAAATACTCAGCCATTGTCACAAACTACATGGAAAACCAAATTCTCTTTCTTGTTAAAAGAGAATAAATCAATGATACTGAGATCACCAATGTGTTCACAAAGCTCATCCATCTTGGCTGGGCCATCAGAGTCTGGCCGTGGCCTTTAATCCATGGTAAGCTCTCCAAGTATATCTGTTTCTAAGGGTTAGTGGCTGTACTGGGTTTCCCAGTGTCTCCCCCCAAATTCACCTCCTTCTTGGAACTTTGGAACGTAACCTTTCTTGGCAGGGTCGATGCAGATGCAATTAGTTAAGAAGAAGCCATCCTGGAATATAGTGGGCCCTTAAATCCAGTTTGACTGGGGTCCTTAGAAGAGAAGACAAGACACAGAGACATGAAGATGGAGGCAGAGATTGAAGCGATGCATCCACAAGCCAGGGAACACCAAGGGTTGCTGGCCATACCAGAAGCTATGAGAAAGGAGCAAATTCTTCTGCAGGGCTCTTGGAGAGAACGTGGCCCTACCAGTACCTTGATTTCAGACCTATGGCCTCCAGAACTATAAGAGAATAAATTTCCATAGTGGTAAGGCCCTAGTTTTTGTAACTTCTATGGCAGCCCTTGGAAACTAAGACAGTGTCTTAAAACAACACACAGTTACTATCTCATCGTTCTGGAAATAAGTCCAAAAATCGAGGGGTGGGTAGGACTGCCTTTCTTATGGAGGCTCTAGGTGAGAATGTGTTTCTCTGCTTTTTCTAGCTTCTGGAAGCTGGCCTTCATTCCTTGGCTCAGGGCCCCTTCCTCTATCCTCAAAGCTAGCAGAGTAACCCTTCATCTCTCTCTGACCCTCCTGCCTCTCCTCTTAGGAGAACTCTTGTGACTATACTGGGCTCACCTGACTAATCCAAGATAATCCCCCATCTCGAGATCCTTAACATAATCACATCTGCAATGTCCTTTTTGCCATATAAGGTAACACGTTCATAGGTCCTCTTGGGAAGCCGTTGATTTGCCATGATACCATGTGACCTTCTCACTTACGGCTCACCATTACAGTTTGATTTACTGCCCAGGACAGTGGTCCCTGGATGCTCTCTATTTGATCAATGAGACTCCTTGAATATCTCACAAGCTCCTCTGCTGTCCCCCAAAAGCTATACCTTGAAGCCTGGTCAGGTTCTCTGCAGGGAGGCAGCAGCCTGGGGTAGGGAGGAGCCACTTCTGGGCCAGGTAATCCTGCTTCTGACCCCTCATAGCCTAGATTAAGGGCCTTACAGGGAGGTAAGTAACACTTTCTCTTCCACCTAGTGTGTGGTCAACATACACCAGAGCCCTAGGCCCCTGGCCCTGCAAGACCTCTGTCACCATCCATTGACACAGCTCACTTTTGCATGTAAATGTCATGAATTTACTTCAAATCCTAGAGGCTTGGAACCAGAGGGAGCCCTTGTTTGTTTAGTGGGCTTCCCCGGACTCCCCTCAGGGCTCTTCTGGACCTGAAATAGCTGGATCTGGCTGAGGAGCCACTGGGTACCCTCGACTGGCCAGGAGCCTCTTTCTACTGGTGCTCCTAAGAAGGAGTAGGTTGCTGTGGAAACAGTGCAGGGGAGCCAGGTAGGCTATTTTTAGAAGTGGAAGCTTTTTTTTTTTTTTTCCATCTTTGGAGGAAAATGGATCAAGTTTCTTTTTGAAACAGAGACCAAAAGACAGCGCGGGCTGGTTTGGGATCCTGCCATAGGAGCTGAGGCTCCTGTGAGATGCTGCCTCTTGCTCATTTGTCTGGGGGAGCCCACCTCTGCCTTTAACTGCCCATGAGCTCCTCAGCGTCAGGGCACAGGATGACCAGTGGGGACCCCTCGGCTTGCACATGAGAACAGCCCTGGGGTCAGGAGCAGCCCAGGCCAGGGTGGAAGGCCAGTACTTACTCCTCCCATTGTACCCATACTTAAATGTGGGCTGGACCAGTTTTGGGCAGATGCTGTCAAGATGGGTCCTGGCAGAGGGATGGGACTATTGCAGGAGGGGACAGGCTGGCAGAGGCTAGGAAGGTGCCTGGAGGAAGATGCCGGATGCTGGGAGCCCTAGCAAGGTCCTGGACAGGGAGGGATGTTCAGACAGTTCACACCCAGGCCCCCATCCCAGCAAGGGCCGGCATGTCATCACCAGCAGCACCACATCCTTCAGTCATTCCAGGGCCACACGTGCGGACCCCAAGGCCTTTCTGCTCATTTGGGCACTTTGCCACTTCTATGTTGTGCCACATGTCATTGTAGGATCACTTCCCTCCCCTCCTCTTTAGAGGGCCAGTATGGGTCACTTCCACTGAGAGTGCCCTGAGTCCGCAGGCTCCTCAGAAATGGGCTCCTCCATTAGCCTCTGGCCAACTGGAGTAACATTTTGGCTGTACACATATTTTAAAGCAGGCGTCCTCAAACTTTTTAAACAGGGGGCCAATTCACTGGAGGGCCGGACTATAGTTTTTTTTAAAAAAAACTATGAACGAATTCCTATGCATACTGAACATATCTTATTTTGAAGTAAAAAACAAAATGGGAACAAATACAATTCACACCAATGCATGTGGCCCACGGGCCGTAGTTTGAGGACCCCTGTTTTAAAGAATGTGATGGTTTCTTTGAGGATGAAGGCTTGTAACTTGCTCATCTATGCCTCCCCATAGGGCAGGCAGGGCTCTGTGGGGAGCAAAGACAGAGAAGCCTTGCCCTGCTGATCCCCTGGGTTTCCCCACAGCAGGGGTGCCTGCACTGGTGCAGCATGGAAGCCACTATTTCCAGGTCAAATGCACAACTTCCAGTCACCAACAGGATTAGCTCTAACCAGTGGTATTCCCTTGGGCTAGTAGTGTAGTCAGTGGGGACAGGCATTGCTGTCCTTCCCTTCTTTGAGTCCCTTTGCCAAGTACGTAGCAAGTCTTGTCCCGAGCTCTAGCAGCTTTCTAGCTTGTGGCCTTGTCCCCTGAGCAGCCACTGCTCTCTGGGGTTTCCCTCACAGGGCTCTAGATACCCGGTGGGGTGTTCTTTCTATCCTGAGTGCTATGGACTTTGAGAAGGGCACACATTCTATTTTTTCTGTCTGGCTGTGCAGAGACAACTGCCACAGGGCCTCTGAGAAGCAAATGTGGTGTCAATTTCCAGCAAAGACTGTGGGGGCGCTGTACCCTTGCCAGCCTGTGTGGTTAGTGCCCTGAACTTTCTATTACAGCAGCTTGGGGGACTGATTTAGATTTGGGGAGAGCTGGTAAGCTGCCTGAGCTTGATCACAGATCCAATCAGCCAGATGCTGATAACAGAAAGAAACATGCCTTGGAGTGGGGGCCAAGGGCATGTCAAGTGACATCACTGCCTCTGAGAATGAACAACACAGTTGCTCAGTGATCGCCTCCTCTGTGCTTGTGTGTGGGCCAATTCCATGTATCATGCAGTATTCTGCAAGTGTCACCCCCAGAATAGGAAAGGGTGGCCTGGAGATTCAAGGAGTATTCCCGAGATGTCAAGGCTCCCAGGTGCCATGATCTCTGCAGAGAGCCCTGTCACCCCCATGGCCCTGGAGGTTGCAGCAGCTGGAGGCTGTGAGGCAGCTGGCCCGGGGGGTGCCTGCTACTGCCCTCTAATCTGGCCTAGAGCTGGTGGATGTGAGCTAAGCCCTGCTTGGGGTACAGCACTGGTTTTCTGTCCCTGGCCCCAGAGGAGTACCCCTCACCCCTGGCTACAGCTGCTGATGTTCCACCCCACTTAGACGATAAGGAGCAGAGACTAGTTCTTCTGGAAGCTTCCAAGAGAACAGAAAGCCAAGACCACTGACTGAGTAGGGGCTGAGACAAGAGCCCAGGGTGAGAGTCAGAAAGGTGACTTCACGTTGCATGTGAAGCCCTGAGAAGACTCTGGGGAGGAGCTGACAGCACGGCAGCTGGTACAAGATGGTGACGTGCTTCTGGGTCACACGGACGGAAAATGCCACTCTGGGGAAGGAAAGAGCAGAAGCACCAGGGCAAAGGTGTGATGTGCCAGTAGTGAGTGAGAGGGGGAAGCAGGACTCATAGGAGGGGGAGCAACCCCTCTGAGCACTGCCAGTTCTTCCTGACTGCGGGACCCAGAAGGGCCATGTGGGTCCTGTGGGGATTCTATTTTTTTTTTTTTTTGGGGGGATTCTATTTAAAAAAAAAAAAAAAAGAAAAGAAAGAAAAGAAAAAGAAATCATGAATTACAAATAAATACCTTTAGGAAACTGGATGAGTGATGACTATGGAGGCAGATAACTAAAGGTTCTGAGAAGTTCCACCCGAGGACCCTGGAAGGCACATCAGGATCTAATCTGATGGAAAATCAGCTGATTAATAAATAATAAATTTGCAACCCTGGCAGGTATATGGGAAACAGGCCAGAGCACCAGTGCTGTCTTGATCCTCAAGACCTCCTGTGGACCCATCTTCCACAGGAAGGCTGGGTGTAGCTGGAGTGTACCAGGAACCTGAAGGGACCACACTGGGCTCTCCAACAACTTCCTCAGGACAGAAGTGCAGAGGTGACACTCTCACCAGGGGCAGTTATGAACAAGGCCATGGTGGGGCCTGGGAGTGGGGTGTCTAAGCCTGACATAAATACATATATCATTTGGGGAGACATATGGGAGCACAGGTTTGCTCCCATTCCTGGAGCAGCGAGAGCAGAAACCCCATTTGATAAATGTGAACCTGTAGGCTGGTATCCTTGGTGGCATCTCTTTCGAAAGAAAAATGCTTTCCAAACTCTGGGGCCAACTAGAGAGACCAACAAGTACAAACCTTAGAGGACAAAGAAACTTGTCCTTCCCTCTTGCTGGAGGGAGCCAGGGCACATGGTCAAAGCCACGAGCCAAAACGATGGGTGAAAAACACAGGCACAGGAGGGAAGGTCAGGACGCCTGTGGAGTTAGGGTGGCCCCTCAGCAGAAGGCTACAACCCGGAGCTGCACACTGTCCTTGACTGTCCTCAGGATGACAGACAGCTCTGCAGGCACCGGGGCCTACTTCCAGGGAAATAAACACAGGCGTGGAAATGGAGGCAAAAAATAGAGGCATGTGCTCCAGTTATGGCATCTGCTGAGATGCTAAAGACAGTGCGCTGTCCACGGCCTCCTCTGGCAGGAGCGCACCCAGCCCACCCACACAGCCCCCACCCCAACCAGGCTGTCCACAGGGTCTCCTTGAAGGCATGGGGGTGCCTACCCCAGATCCAGCACTGTGAGGGCTGAGCCCTCCAAGGTCACCCACCCTGTGGCTGCCCAGGCCAGGACCCCCTCAGGGCTGCCAAGGCAGGCGCGTGAAGGACAGACCACATGCCACATGGGCTTGGGAGGCTGCCATGACACTGCAGACCACTCCCTTGGAATGAAATGAGCCAGGCAAGGGGCTCTGTGTAATGGCATGCGAGGAGTCCAGAGCTGGAACACAGAGGCTTCCTCCCCTTTCTCTGGCCCACCTGCGTCTCAGCACATGGTGCTTCCTGAGGCACCAGCCTGCAAGGAGTGCCTCCAAGGTCTAACCTGCCCAGTGTGCCTGCCTGGGACTCAACCAGGGACTGCCCGCTGACTTGGGGTAGGAAGGGCATCAGGATTTTAAAAAAGCTTCTCTGGGAGATTTCACATTGTAGCCAGGGTGAAAACCACCCAGTTAGATGCTACCTAAGGTCTTTACAGCTTTAACATGTCCCATAATGCTGGTTCCAGATACAGACATTGCTCTTTATTTGTCTCCCAGAGCTGCAGATCCTGCCTCAGTTCTGCAGACGAGGGAGGCAAGGCCAAGGGGGTCCAAGGGTAGCAGCCAGCCATGTTGGTTCCCGAGGAACCCTGTCCCATGCCCCAAGCTGCCTCCTGGGTAACCAAATAAAATAGGAAAATAATTCTTCCATTGTCCTGACATCTCAAGAAATTAAACACTGTTATTTTCCACAATGAAGTCTAGCTTTGTCTACATAACACAAGTTCAATTTGGTGTTTTGCTTTTCTATCTACTAGGCTCACAAGGCTCTTCCCAGCCTCTGTGACCTGGTTACTTGTCAGTGGCTGTCCCATATCCCATCCAGTTATAGGTTGTGGCCCCCCATGGCACCACTGTGTGAGCTGTGGCAGGTGGGCTTCTTTCTGCCTTTATTGGCACGTGGGGCAATGCCACTTTTGGTCTGACTCCAAGCATAGCTCCTCTGAAATCACTGGCCCTATGACAGGCTAGGCAAACACCTCTGAGCTCACACTTCTCCTAGGAGGAGGAAAGACACAAGGTCCCCGGGCCACTAGGCACCTGTGGACCCAGTTGCTCAGCTGACAGCTGTAGGGTCAACAATCCTGGACCAATAAAAGAGACCCTTTAATGGACAAAGAAAAGATCTGCCTATGTGAGTGATTTATTTGACATAATGCAAACATCTCTCTCAAGGTCAGAGCAAGCGGGACTAAATTCTAAAGCAAGCATCTGGAGACCCACACATGAGAAGCCCCTGATTGATCTCAGATGGCACCAGCATTGTTGAGCAGGACTGGAAACTACTGGTTTACATTTTCCAGGCCTGGAGATAGCCACGCTGCTCATCCTCGGCAATCATTTGATGTAATCACACTAAAGAGTTCTCCAAGAGCAGCTGCCTCTGGGTGTCAGTGGTGGAAGGTGAGCTGGGAGAGAGGGGCTTGGGTGGGGCCCTGAAGGGGCAGGGGCTACATCTGCCTGGCCGATCCCCATGTCCTAAAGCCAGGTACCCAGGACGTACCACACAAGAACCTGTGGATGAATGGATGACATGAGATCTAACAGGATGGGAAAGTGTTTTGTAAACTGTAAGGGAGTGTGCAGGATGAGCAGTGAGGAAGGTTAGGATGCTTTGGAGAAGAGTCTAAATTTAGGGTTTCCTTTGTGGTGTTCCTGCTTCTTGAGTTAATCAAGTAACCAAAGATGAAGTGAATCACAATCACAACGTGACTGTCCTGTGACCGGCTCCATAATTTGTGCCCTTGGCCAGGCCCAGCTGTGTAGCTCCTGCAACGATTTTCCTATTTTCTTTTTATTTTTGAGACAGAGTCTAATTACCTGGCCCTCGGTAGAGTGCCATGACGTCACAGCTCACAGCAACCTCAAACTCTTGGGCTTAATGTTAAAATTCTCTTGCCTTAGCTTCCTGAGTAGCCGGGACTACAGGGGTCCACCACATCGCCTGGCTAGTTTTTGGTTGCAGTTGTTGTTGTTGTTTAGCAGGCCCGGGCCAGGCTTGAACCCGCCACCTTCAGTGTATGTGGCCAGTGCCCTATTCACGAGCTATGGGCGCCAAGCCAAGATCTTCTTTTTCATCCTGCAAACCCTCCCCAGGGCCTCCCACCTCTTCTGGCTGCAGTGTGGTGGGTGGGAGCCTCCAGGTGGCCTCTAACCAATACTTACTGACAGGCTGGGTTGGCTGAGCTCTGCAGGGAGGATGAGGAAGGGACCCACAGTGCTCACTGAGATGGAACTTCACACTTTACTGGATATAAGACAGACAGGCAGATTCATGTCTTAAGTGAACAGGGGATGAAGGAACTCCCTTTAGTTTAATAACCCAAGGAAGAGATGGTCCCTGCTTCTATGCCTCAAGCAGATCCAGACGTCCTATTTCTCGCCCCTATGACCTTGCATAGTCAACACCGTAACTTCAGTCTTCATCTGTAAAATGGGTTAGTGTCTGTGAAGTGCTTAACACAGTGCCTGGCTGGCAGTGGGGAGCTACAAGCATTGGCCCTTAGGACCTGGCTATAAAACTGATCCATATTTAAGGCAGAAAAATCAAAGCGCTCTATAGAGAAAAGAAAAGCCTAAGGTAGCAAAGAAATAACCTCCAGCCATACTCCCAAAGATAAATGTCCTCAACAGACAGCAACCCTGCCCTTTCAAATGTGCTGCTCCGCTTAAGTGCTGGTTTGTCTACTAACTGGGCCTCCCTGCTCTGGGCCTCTGTGTTTGCTCCTGTAGAAGAAGAGCCCCTGGGAAGACCCACACTCCTCTGTAAACAAGGCCCTGGCTAATCCAGCCCTGGCCCCACAGGTTCCCCCTTGTCTCCCTCCTCATCCTACCTCCTCTACCCAAGCATCTGCTGGACTGAGGGTGGGCAATCACTGCCCATTGCTTAGAGGGACCCTGCCAGGAGGGCCGGTGTAATCACCACTGCAGGCAGGTGGCTTCCACAGTGTGGCCTGGTGAGAGCTATCTAGGCAGTTTTTGCAAAGAAAGAAAATCAATCTCAAAATAACGAGGCCTCGGAAAAGTCTACCTTCAGGATGAAAAGTGCTTAAAAGCAGCTTGGCCAAAGATGAGTAAGGTGGGACTTCAGCCAGCTCCTTTCTTCAAGAGGGTGAGAATGAAGGATATTACCCCAGCTTCCCCCACAGCTCTATGCCCACCCACCTAGGGAGGAAGACAACTGCTTTCTACAAGACCAGAACGCTTCATTCTCTGGGTTTTTGGCAGTTAAATTTCTTACTATAAATCAATAAATGTGTATTTTTTATTTTCTGAAGGAAATGAAAATGAGAAATTCTAAGATGTGATGGTATTTGTCAGGCAACTAAAGTTGACTAATTGTTCCTAAATAATGAAAGGGGTTGTTTCCAGGTGCCGAGTGCTGGTGACTAGGAACTGGGGCCTGGGTAAGGAAATACTGACTCAGGAACCTTCAGGGTAGAGGCATGGAGGTGGTGAAGGTCACAGTGAGACCAGGGGAAGAATCAGCTGCAGAGATGAAGGGAGAGAGGAGTGGGAGCAAAGAGAGGGAAAGGAAGAAGCTCAGAGCAGCTGAGGGGGTCCACTTGTCCACCCTGGGGCTCTCTACCACAATTCTGGTGACCCCAGTACTCAGCAGCTCCCTGAACCCACGGGGAGGCTTCTCAAAGCCTGAGAAATGCCAGAGCCTGGCTAGGACCTTCCCTCAATTGCCCAGGGGCTTCTCACATAGTCTGCAGAGCCGAGGAAGAAAGCTGGACACTCATGGTGGTGCACACACCACGCAGTCTGTGAAGTCAGAACATGATCCAGCAAACTCTGAACACCCCAGTCAGGTGGCCTTGAATTACAACCAGTCTACAGAGATAAAACAACTTTGGGCCAAGTTTCCACCTAAGACCCATTTCAGATTGGCTCTATGGTAGCCTGAGTGTGAGGGCAGGGGGGACTTCCCTTAAATAGGTCACACTGAGGCTAGGAACTTTCTGGCATCCCTGCCCGAGGCCCACCAGCACTGCAAGAGACAGAAACTTGTATAGCATGTAGTAGGGGGCCTCTTTGGGAGGTTATGCTAAGGAATGTCAAAGGCCATTTAGGGGCCTTGGAACAGCTGTCCCCTGTCGCTGTAAAATGTCCCGTCTTAGGCAGGCAGAGACCTGGGCAACACCAGCAGCAGCCACCACTCTCACTGACAGCACAAAGTCACTTAACTAGTTATTAAACATTGTGCCTAACAGTCCTCCTGGGTTACCACACCACTGTCCTGTGGGCTCTATTTCTGGTCCCCTTTAACGTCAAGTGTGCTGAGGTTCCGTGAGGCAAGGTGTCTACCCACTGTCACCTGGTGGGCAGTTTTAGTTCTGGGACTGGGCATCCAGGACTCTGAGAAGGAATGGGCCATGGCAGTGGGGCATGTAAGCTAGAAGACAAAGGAATAGCATCTTCGCACTGCTAAAATCAAGAAGCTTCTTAAAATTCTTTCCAAAATGAAGGTTAAAAAGATATTTTCAGTAAAACCTGAGAGAATCTGGTGCTGGCTGACCTGCACTATAAGAAATGTTATAAAGGCCTGGGTGCTGTGTCTCATGCTGTAATTCCAGCACTCTGGGAGGCTGAGATAGGCGGATCTCTTGAGCTTAGGAGTTCGAGACCAGCCTGAGAAAGAGTGAGACCCTTTACTAAAAACAGAAAAACTAGCCAGGCATTGTGGCGGGTGCCTGTAGTCCCAGCTACTCAGGAGGCTGAGGCAGGAGGATCACTTAGACCAGGAGTTTGAGTTTGCTGTGAGCTAGGCTGATGCCATGGCACTATAGCCTGGGCAAGAGAGTAGGAATATTTTTTTTAAAGGATATTATAGGAAGTTATTTAAGCTCAAACAACATGATATCAAATGGAGACTCAGATCCAGACAAAAGAATAACAAAGGCTAGAAAAGATAAATATGTGAGTAAATATATAAGATGCTTGCTTTCTCACTTTTAAATTTCATTTAGAGATAACTTTATAAAGCAAGAGGAAAAAAGTACACAGAGCAATTGATGACAGCAAGAAAGGACAGAGAGCACAGACAACAGAGATGTGCTGTTAGAAGGTTCTTGTGTTTCAGGTGAAATGGAAAATTATTTGGGGGAAAGATTGAAATAAATTGATGATGCATAATGTAAACCCTAGAGCAACCTCTGTGAAAAGAGAGCTGCACAGCTAATGAATTACTAGAGGAAAGAAGACTGAATGCTAAAAATAATACAATGGCAGGAAAAGAGAAAAAGAGACTAAAAAATAGATGAGCCAAAACAAATAGCAAAATTGTAGATTTAATCCCAACCTTAGCAATAATTACATTAAATTAAAATGGTCTCAGCACTCCAATGAAAAGTCAGAGACTTTATCAGACTGTATAAACAAAGAGTCATTATATGCTAGCAATAATGAAACTCCTTTAAATATAAAAAAAGATCAAATAAGAAATCATATATTCTCCATAAGAAACATACTATAAATATAATAATAAGATGGGTTAAAAGCACAAGCTGGGTTAGGCACAGTGGCTCATGCCTGTAATCCCAGCAGTTTGGGGGCCAAGACAGAAGGACTGCTCGAGCCTACAAGCTCAAGACCAACCTGAGCAACACAGCAAGACCCCATCTCTACTAAAAATTTAAAAAGTTAGCCAGGTGTGGTGATGCATGCCTGTAGTCCCAGAAGGCTGAGGCAGGAGGATCACCTGGGTTGAGGAGTTTGAGACTGCAGTGAGCTATGATGATGCCACTGCACTCTAGCCTGGGCAACAGAGTAAAAGACTGGAAAAAGAACACTATGCAAACGACAATCTCAAGAAAGCTGGAGTGGCCTCGTTAACTTTAGAAAGCAGTCTTTTGGGCAGAAATAAGAGGGGAAATTTCAATTTATAAAGATGACACAAACTCCTGAAGGTACACAGACCTCATGACAGAGCTTTAAAGTACACGCAGCAAATACAGAAGTGAAAATAGAAAGATACAAATTTGCAATTATAGATAGAAGTTTCACTCCAAATATAATTGACAGAAATACACAAAATGATTATGGATTTAGAGCATGTAAATCTTCAAATCTTCTTTACCTATCAACCAAATTGACCTACTTGACAGAATTCCACATTCTTTTCAACAATACATGAAACATTCACAAAGACAGAGCAAATGCTGGACCATAAATCAAGTCTCAAATTTAAAACTATAAAAAAATACATTCTCTGGCTACTAAAGAACTACATTCGAAATTAACAAAAAGGTACCCAGAAAGAGGTATCCAGAAAAAATCCAATACATGGGAATTAAACCAGACACTTCTATTATAAATAATCAATAGGTCAAATAATAAATCACAAGGGAAATCAGAAAACATTTTGGAATGAATGATAAAGAAACTACAACATATCAAAATGTGTGGGATGCAGCTAAAGTCATACTTGAAGGGAAATTCATCGCTTTAAATGTTTATATGGAAAAGAAGAAAGATTTAAAGTTAATGATCTAAGCCTTTATGTTAAGAAGCTAGAAGCTTGATACAATGGCTCACTACTGTAGACCCAACTACTTAGGAGGTTGAGGCAGAAGGACTGCTTGAGGCCAGGAATTCAAGGTCGGCCTGGGTGACAGAGCAAGACTAGTCTGCTGCCCCTCCGAAGAATTTTTTTTGGCCAGATATAGTGGCTCATGACTGTAATCCTAGCACTTCAGGAGGCCAAGGTGGGAGGATTGCTTGAGGCCAGGAGTTTTGAGACCAGCCTGAGCAAGAGCAAGACCTGGTCTCTACAAAAAATACAAAAAAATAGAAAAATTATCCAGGCATGGTGGCATGCACCTATAGTCACAGCTAGTTGAGGCAGGAAGATTGCTTAAGCTCAGGAGTGCTGAGGTTGCAGTGAGCTATGATGATGCCACTGCACTCTAGTCTGACTGACAGAACAAAACCCTGTCTCAAAACAGAACCTAAAACAAAAACAAAAAACCAACCAATCTAACCAAAAAGCTAAAAAAAAGAGCAATCTATACTCAAAAGCAAGTAGAATAAAATAAAGATAAAATCAGAAATCACAAAATAGAAAACAAAGTAATAATGGAAAAATTAAACTGAAGGGTTTTTTTGGGGGGAGGGATTGAGACAAAGTCTCACTCGATCACCCTGAGTAGAGTGCCATGGTGTCATAGCTCACAGCAACCTCAAATTCTTGGGCTCAAGCCATCCTCTTTGCCTCAGCCCCCCCAGTAGGGATTACAGGTCCCTGCCACAATGCCTGGCTAGTTTATTCTATTTTTAGTAGAGACAGGGTCTCCATCTTCCGTAGGCTGGCGTTGAACTGAGCTCAAGCCATCCACCCACCTTAGCCTCCCAGGATGCTAGGATTATAGGTATGAGCTACTATGCCTAAGAGCTTTGAAAAGATCAATGAAACTGATAAACCTCTAGTGAGAATAATAAAGAAAAAAAGAAAATACAAATTACCAAAAACAGGAATGAAAGAAGGAACATTGTTATAGATCCTGTTGATATTAAAGGATATTAAAAGAATATTATAGAAAATGTTATGCTATTAAGTTAGACATCTTAAAATTCCTTGAAAGAACAAATTACCAAAAATGACACACACACACACAAAGAAAATCAGATAAATCCTTTATACAGAAACTATTTAAGAATAAAAAACCTTTCTCTCAAAGAAAACTCAGGTCCAAGTGGTTGTTTTGGTGAATTCTACCAAATATTTAACACAAATTTTGTTGGAAAGTAGAAGAGGTAGAAACCATTCATAATGATTTTATGAGATCATAATTATGCGAAAGTAAAAACAGAAAGACATTACCAGGAAATTACAGTCCAAGAACCCTCTTGACTATAGATATAAATGTCCTTAATAAAATATTAGCAAATATAATTCAATAAAAAAGGATAATACATCCTACACAAATCTCAGGAATGTAAGATTTTTAACATTTGAAATTAATATAATTCATATTAACTGTATAAGGAAAAATACAATAAACTCAATAAATTTTAAAAAAGCATCTGAGAAAATTTAACACCCATTCAGGATAAAAACAGAAAACTGGAAAGAAGGAATTTTATCATTATTATAAAAGGCATCTGTAAAAATCCTGCTTATTACATATTTAATGACGAAAGTTGAAGTCTTCTCCTTAAAATCAGGAACAAGGCATATCTATTCTTACTACTTCTATTCAACAATCTACTAGAGGTCCTAGCCAGAGCAATAAGGCAAGACAAAGAAACAAAAATGCAGTTAGTTATAGATAACATAACCAAACTGGATTGTATGTGTATTAGAAAGTCTTAAGGAATCTATAGAAAAGTCACCAGAACAAGTCCATTTATTAAGATTATAGGATAAATGGTCAATATAAATCAATTAAATTTCTATACTACTAGCAATGGACAAATATTATTTTTAAAATAACAGCATTTACAAAAACATCAAAAACAGTAAAATACAGATAAATTTAACAAAATATGTGCAAGACAAAACACTGCTAAGAGAAATTACTTCAATACTGTTAAGATATCAATCTCCACAAGTTGATACATAGATTCAATACAATCCCAATCCGTAACCCAGGAGACATTTTGTAGGAACTGACAGTCCAATTTTAAAACTTACATAAAAAATTAAAGGACCAAAAACAGCCAAAACAGTTTTGGAAAATAAGACTAAATCTGAATGACTTATGTTACCTAATAACATGATATATTTTGCAACTATAATAATCAAGACAGTGTAGTGTTGGGATAAGCATAAATTTATAGTGGAACATAATATGGAATTCAGAAAAAGACCTGTATATATGTGACCAACTTATTTTCAATAAAGGTGTCAAATAAGTCAATGGGGAAAGAGCTTCATTTTTAGGGAAAAAAATGGAGCCTGAATAACTGAATATACATTATGGAAAAAATAACTTTGACAACTACCTTACAACATATACAAAATTTAACTCAAAATGTCCCATAAGCCCAAATGTAAAAATTACAACTATAAAACATCTAGAAGAAGACATAACACTATCTTGATTCAGGTAAAAAAATTCTTAGAACACAGAAAGTATTAACCATAAAAGAACTATCTGATAGATTTTATCAAAATTAAAATCTTATGCTCTTAGAAAGACATGTGTATCACTTAAAAATGAAAAGGTAAACCACAGATCCAGAGAAATTTTTCCCAATACATATTCCTGACATAGAACTTGTATTCAGAATATAGAGAACTCTAGAACTCATAATAAGGCAAGTGACACCCTCCCAAACAAAAGATTTGAACAGGTATTTTACAAAAGAATTTACACAAATACCTAACAAGTATGGAAAGATGCTCTAAGAAGTATAGAAACACACATTAAAACCACAATGAGATACCATTACATGCTACAGGAAGACGTGAACTTAACAATTCTAATAATACCAAGTGATGGCAGGATGCAGAGGAACTGAACTCTTAAACATTGCTGGTGGGGACGTAAAATGGTACAACCACTTTGGAAAACAAAGTGTAGCAATTTCCTATAAAGATAAGCATACACTCACAACATGACCCCACAATTCTACTTCTAGTTTTACCTAAGAGAAATAAAATCGTAAGACATATGCCTATGAAAATACATCTCTTTTAATGGTCTCAGGGGCTTTATTAGTCATAGCAGCCACGAATTAGAAACAATCCAAATGTCCATTAACAGGTAAATGAGTAATTGAGGTATATTCATACTGGAAAGCCATTTAGCAATAAAAGGGAACAAATTACATGTTCACACAACATAGATGAATCTCAAAAATATTATACTGAATGAAAGACACACACACTATTGTTTGATTCCATTATATACCTACAACAAGTAAAACTATAGTGGATAAAGATCAGTGGCTTTGTAGGGATAGCTGTGGGGGGCATCGACTGAAAAGCGGTATGAAGAAACTTTTGAGATGATAAGAATGTTCCGTTTTTTTTTTTTTTTTTTTTTTTTTTTAAGAGACTGGGTCTTAGTCTATCAACCAGACTGGAATGCAGTAGCATAAAAAATCATAGCTCACTGCAACCTCCAACTTCTGGGCTCAAGTGATCTTCCTGGCTTAGCCTCAGAGTAGCTGGGACTACGGGCATGTGCTAACAATGCCCAGCTAGTTTTAAACATGTTTTTGTAGAGCTGGGGTCTCATGATATTGCCCAGGTTGATCTTGAATTCCTGACCTCAAGTGATCCTGCTTCCATCTCCCAAAGATCTGGGATTATAGTCATGAGCCATTGTTCCCAGTCCCTTGTCTTTCTTAGGGTGGTAGCTACACAGGTATATACATGTCAAAACTCAAAGAATCAGTTTATTTTGTTATACTTAAATTATACAATAATCAAGCTGACTTAAAAGAAAATAAAAGACAACCACTTACTGATCTAGTTCTAGTGATTTATCCTACAGACATGCAGCTAGACACACATGTGATGTACTAATTACACACATATACTAATATTGATGTATTATAAATGTATATTTCAGCACTGTTTGTGATAGCAAAAGTCTGGAAACATCCTAAATGCCCTTCAAAAGAGACTGATTATGATTATTTTAACTATGATACATGCATATAACAGAATACTATTAATATATAGCTATTAAAGAGAATCTAATGAGCCTCTGTGTAATAATAAGAAAAAAAAAAGTCAGTGAAAAAGAACAAGGAACAGAACAGTATATATTATGATTCAATCTTCCTTTTGAAAAGTATCTACAGTATATACATTTTTAAAGGTTATATAAGGTGAACTGTACACACAATTCAATAAAACCAAAATCTGATTCTTTGAAAAGGCCAATAAAATCTATTAACATCTAGCCAGAATGAAGAAGAAAAATGTACTTCTGTACAAATGTACAAATGGGACTTAATTAAACTGAATAGCTTATGTAACCCAGCGATCTCACTCTTAGGTATATGTCCAAGAAAAAATAAAAACCTATATCCACATAAAAACTTATATATGAATGTGCATAGCAGCATTATTTATAATGGCCCCAAAGTGGAATCAATCCAAATGTCCACTAACTGATGAAGAAAGTGGTACACAGGCATCCCTCATTTTATTGTGCTTCACACACACACACACACACACACACACACTATATTTTTTGACTTGCATTGAATAAGTCATCAACACCATATTTCCAATAGCAGTTGGTCACTTAGTGTCTCTGTGTCACATTTTGTTAATTGTTGCAATGTTTCAGACTTTCTTATTATTATTATATCTATAATGGTGATATGTGACGAGGGATCTTTGAAGTCACAAGTGTAATTGTTGGGGTGCCAAGAACTGTACCCATATAAGATGGCAAATTTATTTAATTTTTGTGCTCTGATTGCTTCATTGACCAGCCACTTCCTAATTTCTCTCCTGGTGCTCAGGCTTTCCTATTCCCTAAAACACAACAAAGTTGAAATTAGGCCAATTAATAGCTCCACAAGTGTCTCTAAGCATTTAAGTGACAGGAAGAGTCACATGTCTCTCACTTTAAATCAAAAGCTAAGAAATGATGCTTAGTAACTGAATAACCACATGTAAAAGACGGAAACTGGACTTGCACCTTTTTCCATTCACTAAAATTGATTCAAGATGGATAAAAGATCTAAAGTAGGCATGGAACAATAAAAATCCTCAAAGAAACTGTGGGAAAAACACTTGAAGATATCGGCCTTGAGAAAGATTTTATGAAGAAGACTTCAGTGGCAACTGCAACAACAACAAAAATAAACAAATGGGGCTCGGCACCTGTGACTCAACGGGCTAAGGCGCCAGCCACGTACACCTGAGCTGGCGGGTTCGAATCCAGCCCAGGCCTGCCAAGCAACAATGATGGCTGCAACCAAAAAATGGCCGGGCGTTGTGGCTGGCACCTGTAGTCCCAGCTACTTGGGAAGCGGAGGCAAGAGACTCGCTTGAGCCCAGGAATTGGAGGTTGCTGTGAGATGTGATGCCACAGCACTCTATCCAGGGTGACAGCTTGCGGCTCTGTCTCAAAAAAGAAAAAGAAAAAAAAAAAAACCAAATGGGACTTAATTAAACTGAATAGCTTCTGTACAGCTAAGGAGACAACAACCAAAACAAATAGACAACCATCAGAATGGGAAAAGATATTTGCATATTATGAATTGGACAAAAGCTTGATAACTAGCATCTACAGAGAACTCAAATGAACATGAAAAAACCCAACAATCCCTTATCTCAATTGACAAAAGAGATGAATAGAACCTTCTCTAAAGAAGAAGAGAAATGGTTAACAAACATGTGAGAAAATGCTCATCATCCCTAATTATCAGAGAAATGCAAATCAAAACCATTCTAAGATATCACTTAACTGCAGTAAGAATGGCCCACATCACAAAATCTCAAAGCTGCAGATGCTGGTGTGGATGTGGAGAGAAGGGAACACTTTTACACTGCTGGTGGGACTGCAAACTAATACAACCTTTATGGAAGGAGTATGGACAATTCCTCCAAGAAGTCAAACTAGACCTCCCATTTGATCCCACACTCCCATTACTGGGCATCTACACAGAAGAAAAAAAAACCATTTTATCATAAGGACATTTGCCATAGACTGTTTATTGCAGCTCAATTTACAATTGCCAAATTGTGGAAACAACCTAAATGCCCACCAACCTGGGCATGGATCAACAAGCTGTGGTATATGTATACCATGGAATACTACTCAGCCACTAAAAAAGATGGATACTTTACATCTTTTGTATTATCCTGGTCGGAGTTCAAGCACATTCTTCTTAGTAAAGCATCACAAAAATGGAGAAGCAAGAATTAGCAATTCTGATATGAGGACAACTGATGACCTAGTACATGGTGGGGGGTAAGTGAATGGGGGAGCAGAGAGAGGGAAGGAGGGAGAGAGTTGGGGGGATCACAGTGTGTGACACACCTCTTGGAAGCAGGGCATAATTATAGAGGGTCTTTACCTAACAAATGCAATCAGTGTAACCTGTTTCTCTGTACCCCCAATGAATCCCCAACAATACAAAAAAAAAAAAAAAGTTAAAGAAAATGATGCTTAGTGAGGAAGGCATGTTATGGATCGAGGGGTCATTCTGTCAAGTGTTATTCTTTAAGAAATACATTTTATACGGTTATAGGTGCCAGAGACAGTAATTACTCAGATGGAGCTGAGCAAAGTAAATCAAAAACCTTCTGGAAAGGATTCACCATTCAGGATGCCATTAAAAACATTCATGATTCATGAGAGGAGGTCAAAATATTAACATTACAAGAGTTGGGAATAAGTTGATTCTAATCCTCACAAATGACCCTGAGGGCTTCAAGTCACTGCAGATGTGGTAGAAATAGCAAGAGAACTAGAATTAGAAGCACAGCCTAAAGATGTGACTGAATTGCTATAATCTCATGATAAAACTTGAATGAATTTGAAGTTGTTTCTTATGGAAGAGCAAAGAAAGTGGTTTCTTGAGATGGAATCTATTCCTGGTAAAGATACTGTGAACACCGTTGAAATGACAACAAAGGATTTAGAATATTGCATAAGCTTAGGTGATAAAGCAGTGGCAGGGTTTGAGAGGATGAATTCTAATTTTGAAAAGTTCTACTGTGGGCAAAATGCTATCAAACAGCATTACATGCTAACGGGAAATCTTTTGTTAACGGAAGAGTCAAATGGTGTGGCAAACTTCACTGTTATCTTAAAGAAATTGCCACAGCCATCCCAACCTTCAGCAGCCAGCACCCTGATCAGTCAGCAGAGCAGCCATCAGTATCAAGGGAAAACTCCTCTACCAGCAAAAAGATTGTATGACTTACTGAAGGCTCCATTGATTGTTAGCATTTCTTAGAATAAAGTATTTTTTAATTAAGGTATACACATTGTTTTTCTAGACACAATGATACTGCACACTTGACATACTACAGTACAGTGTAAAGGTAACTTTTATATGCACTGGGAAACCAAAAACTTCATGTGAATCATTTTGTTGCTATATTTGCTTTATTGTGGTGGTCTGGAACCAACCCTGCAAATCTCTGAGGCATGGGATATTATTAATTATATTAATATAATAATTAATATTATTATATTATTCAATAAAAAAGAATGAAGTATTGACACAATGTGCTGCAATGTGATTGAGCTCTGAAAACATTACACTAATGAAGGAAGCCACTCACAGAAGGTTGTATATTACATGGTGTTGTTTGTATTAAATGTCTAAGATATGCAAATCTACACAGAGACAGAAAGTAGACTGGGGGTTGCTTAGGGTTGGGGGTGGACAGAAACGGGGGTGACTGCTAATGGGTACAAGATTTCTTCTATGGGGAATAAAAATGTTTTAAAATTGAGTCTGATGATGGTTTGTCTAGTCCAATAAATGGAGTAAAAGACATTGAATTGTATACTTTCAATGGATGAATGTGAATTATACCTCAGTAAAGCTGTTAAAAACAAAACAAAACAAAACAAAACAGAATTAGCAGGAATGGAGCACTTTGCATGTGCCCTGGGCTTTACATTCATTAGCTCATTAAATTCTCCCACCTACCCCACCATACAGAGAGGAACAAATAGGTAACACTGAATAAGCATTTACTTCATACTATATGCTATTCTAAGTCATTTATCCATTTCAACTCTTGCACTCCTCCACCTTATTATCAATACCACTTTACAGATAAGAAATAGATTTGGAGAGGCTATGCAACATGCTCACATCTGATAAGGGACAGAGCTAAGTCTGGACTCAGGCTGCTCACTGAACACCATTCCCCCACCAGCTCTCTCCAATCTCTTTAATGAGGCAGTTCTTAAAGTGTAATCCACAGATCAGCATCATCTGGGAACTTGTTAGAAATGCAAATCTTCAAGTCCCTTTCCAGATTCAATTAATAAGAAGAAATGGTGGGGCCAAAATATAAAAATCAATGTAATCCACCATATTAAAAGACTGAAGAAAAAAATCTATGTGATAATAATTTTAGTAGGTACAGAAAAAGCATTTGACATCCATTAATCATAAAATCTCTCAGAAAACTAGGAATAAAAGGGAACGTTCTTAACTAGATAAGAGATCTGTAAAAAAGGTATAGTGGACATCATACTTAATGGCGAAAGACCGAATGTTTTATCTCTAAGACTAGGAACATGACAAGGATTTCTGCTCTGTTCTATTTAACATTCTCCCAGAGATTCTAGCCAATGAAATAAGGTAACAAAAAGAAATACAAAAAAGTACATCAAAGTATTTGCTTGTGGGTTTATGTACCTATGTATCCTCATATTTTCTGTATTTTCCAGTTATTTAATAGATGTGACTCAGCCCTGGTTCTTATCTTCAGGGAAGTTACAGTGTTCTATGATCACAACCCCAGGGACCCCAAACACTGGAACAGAAGTTGGAAGAGAGGCACATTTAACCTTTTAGTGTCTTCAAATCACAACTGAGTGCTTTGGATTTGCATGAGGCTTCTGCTGGGACCTTCTAAATTGGGCAGTCTTGGTACCACATGAGGGATGGTGACAACTTCTAAATCCTAAGAGTGTGGTTTGTGCCTTGCTTTACATCTAAGTTCTGCTATCTTTATCAAGTGACAATCTCTCTACGTCTAGTCTCCTCTCTAAAGTCAGAATAGTAAAAATATCTATCTCAGCTCAAAGGAAGATGGCCGACTAGTAGCAACCCTCGGCAGAGGCTCCTGAGCAGAGGAAGAAAAACTGGATGGAATCGGACTCTATGAAGCCAAAGATGGGGAGCTAAGCCAAGAAAGAAGTTTGGCAAGCTATAACTCCAAGGAAGAGCATTCAAGAAACCAAATTACAGGTACAAACCCTATTGACTAGAGGATGGGAGACCCCTCTGCTGAGCAGGGGGCCTGCTGCAGGTTATCTGCAACAAGCAGGGATCAAAAGACCTCTCATTTTACCTTGCTGGAGAGAGCCAGTAAACTCCACATCTCTTTCTCCTGGTAGGTCACTTATGAACCTAGACACCACCCCGCCAGGCATAAAATTGAACAGATATCTTCCCCCACAAGTCCAAACTCCCAGTCCACCCTTTCCCCTTGCATGGCGTCTAAAGTTCTGCCCCCTGCAGAGCACAGAGTGTTTGTTCTTATCCTGAGAGAATTGGGCATAGTGTTGACCGCCAATCATGAGGAGGAATCTGTGACTAATGGGGAAGAAAGAGGGTGTGGTAAGAAAGGGACTCTCGGCGGGAGGAGCAGTAGTCCCCTGGTTACGACTATGCCTGGCCAGTGGTAGTGTTGACCCTCAGTTCGGGCCATGGTTGGCGTGACAGGGTACAGAACTCCCAGCTCTGATGGCACCCACAGCAGAAGAGTGGTTGCACCATGTAGACTGAGTTCAGCAATCAGGGCTGGTCCCCGGCCCCTACTGGGCCTGCAAGCAGAGGCTTGATAAGCATGGACTGCGACCTGAGAGCAAGGGTGTGATCCCCTGATTCCAACAGAACTCCTGAGCAGTGGCTTACTGGGTATGAACCAAGATCTGAGGGGTAGGGCGAGGCTCACTGTCTCCAGCGGGGCTGGTGAGCAGAGGCTAACCAGGTGAGGACTGAGACCTGTGGGTGGAGTGCAGTGCCCTGACTCTAACAGAGCCTGCAAATAGAGGCTTGCCAGGCAGTGGACTGAGACTGGAAGGCAGGGGCATGGTCCCCTGACTCCAACTGGTCTGGCAAGCAGAGGCTAGCTGTGTGTGGACTGAGACTGAAGGGTGGGGCCCAGTGGCCTGACTCCAACAGAGCCTGAAAACATAGGCTTGCCAGGCAGTGGACTGAGACTGGCAGGCGGGGGCATAGTCCACTGACTCCAACTGGTCTGGCAAGCAGAGGCTAGTTGTTTGTGGACTGAGACCAGAGGGCAGGGCTGGTGCCCTGACTCCAACAGAGCCTTCTAGAGGCTTGCCAGGCAGTGGACTGAGACTGGCAGGCGAGGGTGTGGTCCCCGACTCCAATAGGTCTGGCAAGCAGAGGCTAGTTGGATGTGGACAGAGACTGGTGGGTGGGGGCATGGCGCTTGGCTCCAGCTAGGCCTGTGAGCAGAGAAGTGAACAACAGTGTGGACTGAGTCTGGCGGGCGGGAGTGGGGATTCCAATTGTGCTGTTGGAGACCCTTGAATCCCTCTCTGTTGGGCAGGGTTTGCACTGCCTGAGACAATTTGGTTGGAACCTGTGTCTGGTGCTGTCCACTCAGGGACATTCTGAGGTTGACCTTTGAGTTCTGTAGCAGAAAAGAACTGAAGGGTGGGGGCTGGGTGCTGCAGCTGTTTATATCTCTTTACAGTTGAGATTTAAACCTAAAACTGTGGTTTCTTAGGATAGGGTAGAGGTTGGCGGATATCAAACAGAGCTTGCACTATCTCACCAAGTAGATCCTCAGAGTCTCTGGCTAAAACTCTGAAAGAGGCCATTGTAAGGTTGTAGGAGACAAGCCACAATTACAAAGCCTAGTGCTTTGGTAAGGTGCTATCTCTACTACCTGGGAACCCCAATTCAATCTCAACCTACCAGTTCTAATAACAAATGGTGGAAAATAAACATGGTACAGACCCAACAGAAGAACTCAGGCAACAGGAATAATCAGAGTAGATCAAGAAATGACAAAGGAGATACAACTGAAGATACCTTGCATAAACAAATGGCAGCAATGTCAGAAATGAATTCAGAATATGGATTGCAAATAAGATAAATAGAATGGAAGAAAAGATAGAAATTGAATTCCAAAGAGTAGCTCTAAAGTTGTCACAAGAAATTAATGAATTCAAAGCCCAAGTCACCAAAGATATGGACATAATGAGAAAAGAGATAGCAGAACTCAAGGAAACAAAAAAGTTAGTTGAGGAGCTCCAAAACACAGTAGAATCCCTCAGTAATAGAGTTGACCAGGCAGAAGAAACGATCTCTGAAACTGAAGACAAATCTTTTGAACCTTTCCATACACTCAAAGAGGCAGACAAATGGAGAGTAAAAACTGATCATTCTCTGACAGAGTTGTGGGACCACTCCAAAACATCAAACATTCGTCTTACAGGAATTCCCAAAGGAGAATTTCCAAAGCATTGCAAGAGATACAGAACTTCAGATAGCAGACAGTTTCAGAACCCCAGCAAGACTCAAGCCAACTCAAGCATCTCCTAGACACATTGTGATTAACTTTGCCAAAGTTAATATGAAGGAGAAAATTCTGCAAGCAGCCAGATATAAGAAGAGCATCACCTACAAAGGGAGAAATATCACAATGACTGCAGATCTCTCAGCTGAAATGTTTCAAGCCAGAAGAAGATGGTCATAGAACTTCAGTCTCCTAAAACAAAACAACTTCCAGCCCAGGTTCCTGTATCCAGCTAAACTGAGTTTCATTTGTGATGGAGAAATCAAATACTTTAATGACACAGACATGTTGAAGAAATTGGGTTGCTTGAGATGATCCATTAAGTTGTTGGCTAAAAATGTCAAATTGACATACATAAATCATCAAGAAAACAGAACAGAAATAGAGGAAGCCAACAAGTTAATGGATCATCTCAAGCAACTGGAAAAGAAAGAATAGTGCAACCTCAAACCCAGCAGAAGAAAAGAAATAACCAAAATTAGGGCAGAATTAAATTAAATTGAAAACAAAAGAATCATTCAGAAGATCAATGAAACAAAAAGTTGGTTTTTTGAGAAGATTAACATAATTGATAAACCTTTGGCCAACCTAACCAGAAACAGAAATGTAAAATCTCTAATATCGTCTATCAGAAACAATAAAGGAAAAATAACAACAGACACTTCAGAAATTCAAAAAATCTCAATGATTACTACAAAAATCTCTATTCCCAGAAATATGAAAATCTTAAGGAAATGGACCAATGCCTGGAAGCACACCACTTTCCTGGACACAACCAGAAAGAATTAGAAATCTTGAATAGACCTGTATCAACCACTGAAATAGCATCAACAAATATAAAATCTCCCAAAAAAGAAAAGTCCAGGACCAGCTAGCTTCACACCTGAATTCTATCAAACCTTTCAAGAGGAACTAGTACCTATATTATACAACCTTTTCCAAAGCATAGAAAAAGAAGAAATACTTTCCAACACATTCTATTAAGCAAATATCACCCTGATCCCCAAACCAGGAAAGGATCCAACAAAGAAAGAAAATTATAGACCTATGTCATTAATGAATATCAATGCAAAAATGTTCAATAAGACCTTAGCAAACAGGGGCGGCGCCTGTGGCTCAGAGGAGTAGGGCGCTGGCCCCATATGCCAGAGGTGGTGGGTTCAAACCCACATCAAAAAATTATACACCATGATCAAGCTGGTTTTATTCCAGGGTTACAGGGTTGGTTCAACATACACAAATCTATAAATATAATACATCACATCAATAAAATAAACAACAAAGACCATATGATTCTCTCAATTGATGCAGAAAAAGACTTTGATAATATCCAGCATCCTTTCATGATCAGAATTCTTAAGAAAACAGGCATAGAAGGGACATTTCTTTCTTTTTTTTTTTTATTGTTGGGGATTCATTGAGGGTACAAGAAACCATGTTGCACTGATTGCAATTGGTGGGTAAAGTCCCTCTTACAATCGTTGTTTTGCCCCCAAAAGATGTGGCACACACCAAGACCACATCCCCCTCTCTCTTTCCCTCTCTCTGCTCTTCTTTTCCCCACCCCTCCCTCATTCTCTCTCTCTCTGCTCTCCCCTTCCTTTGCCCCTACCGTGTCAATAATTTTCCACATATCAAAATAGAGTACATGGGATTCATGCGTCTCCATTCTTATGATGCTTTACTAAGAATAATGTGTCCCACTTCCATCCAGGTTAATACAAAGGCTGTAAAGGCTCCATTTTTTTTAATGGCTGAATAATATTCCATAGTGTACATATACCACAGCTTGTTAATCCATTGCTGGGTTGGTGGGCATTTAGGCTGTTTCCACATTTTGGCGATTGTAAATTGAGCTGCAATAAAGCGCCTAGAGCTTTAAGTGTCCTTATGATAAAACTATTCTTTTCCTTCTGGGTAGATGCCCAGTAATGGCATTCCAG
>CAUYRH010064252.1:0-29914 GCA_963574655.1 Perodicticus potto
CCATGGAACATACTCCAAAATTGATCACATCTTAGGTCACAAGTCTAACCTCAACAAATTTAAAATAATAGAAATTATTCCTTGCATCATCTCGGACCATCATGGAATAAAAGTTGAACTCAACAATAACAGGAATCTGCATACTCATACAAAAACATGGAAGCTAAATAACCTTATGCTGAATGGTAGATGGGTCACAGACGAGATTAAGAAGGAAATTACCAAATTCTTGGAACAAAATGACAATGAAGACATGAATTATCAGAACCTCTGGGATACCGCAAAGGCAGTCCTAAGAAGGAAATTTATAGCACTGCAAGCCTTCCTCAAGAGAACGGAAAGAGAGGAAGTTAACAATTTAATGGGACATCTCAAGCAACTAGAAAAGGAAGAACATTCTAACCCCAAACTCAGAAGAAGAAAAGAAATAACCAAAATGAGGACAGAATTAAATGAAATTGAAAACAAAAGAATTATACAACAGATCAATAAATCCTTAACGAATATTACAAGAAACTTTACTCTCAGAAATATGAAAATCTGAAGGAAATTGACCAATACTTGGAAGCACGCCACCTTCCTAGACTTAGCCAGAATGAAGTGGAAACGTTGAACAGGTCAATATCAAGTTCTGAAATAGCATCAGCTATACAAAATCTCCCTAAAAAGAAAAGCCTGGGACCAGATGGCTTCACGTCAGAATTCTACCAAACCTTCATCTATCCACTCATTAATGTATTCAAGCATATCCTTAATCGTTTTGCATTAAATGCAAAAGATAACATGTGTATACACTTTTAAAAAATCACTATCCTGAGGAAAAGGGAAGGTATGTATGACTGTGTGTGTAATGTGGCAAGGAAACAAAGTCGAACAGACACCGTAGTTAGCTCTGCAGTGGCATAAGCCCTGGTTGATATTTCCTCCAGTAAGCACCTCCGACTGTTGGGTCTCCACTGAAGCCTCAGGTCTGAGGAATGTGAGCTGTCTAATCTGTCCTGGATCGTAAGCCTCCTCCATTAACACTTACCTCTGGATCCGCTGGATCAGTCGGATTCTAGCCCCTATCCTTCTGCTCCTCTGGAATACTTCTATTCTATTTTTCACCAAGAACCTGGATTAGATGCCACTTCTTTGTTTTAAGCAGCATCCTCAGGAGAACTAACTGGACAGATGGTGGTTCCCACTGACAGTGGAGTGGGATTATTGCTAAATCAAAGGTAGTTTTTATTCCTTGTCTATGTGAAACTCTTAAATTAGCAGAGCAAAAAGTTACAAACATTGGTAGCAAATATTTTGTGAAGGAGTCATTGATTACAGTTGTAAGTGGGGCCAACCTAATTTTCCCGTTAGTGATAAAATTCATTTTCGCCATTAACTAATTTTTCTTGGGAGCATTTACCAAGTTCTGCAGGTGTTTCAAGCTTGTACCGTGTTTGTACTGAATGAGTCTGTACAGGCGATGTCTCCACATCTGGGTGAGGAAGAAGCACACGTGGCCAGTGAGTTCTTATCCCTTTGACTTATTTCTTTTTATAGTTTAAAAGATTTTCTTGGCCAGAAGCAATGTTGTGTGATGTTCCACAAGGATGAAAAAGCCATTCAGGAAGCCTATGGTGGGTGTTTCCTGAGGGGATTGTGAGACAGGGAACGCGTACTGAAATTCAGGATAAGTCTGCTTCAGGGAGGAGCAGGACCCAGTGTAATCAGTCTAACACAAGATGGTTCCTGATCCAATCAGACCCAGTGTAATCAGTCTAACACAAGATAGATGAAGAGAAAAATAGATGTATGTTTAGTAATTGCAAAGAAAGAATTTATCTGGTTTTTTTCTTTTGAAGAGAAAGTCTACTATTCTATTTGGAACTTGTATCAGACATAATGCTAGAGCATCTCAGCCCATTTTTTGTGTCTTTTCATCTCCAGTTTGTTTCCTCCATGGTGTTATCTGAGTGTTGCAAAGAGTTTTCTTCAAAAGCTTTCTACATTTATAGATTTACGTATATTGAACCAGCCTTCAAATCCTGGGATAAAGCCCACTTGGTCATGATGTATAATTTGTTTGATGTGTTGCTGAATTCTGTTTGTTAGGATCTTATTGAATATTTTTGCATTGATATTCATTAGTGATACTGGTCTATAGTTTTCTTTCTCATTGGGTCTTTTCCTGGTTTAGGGATCAAGGTGATATTCACATTCATAGAATGTGTTGGGTAGTATTCCATCTTTTTCTATATTTTGGAAAAGGTTGAGTAATATAGGTACTAGTTCCTCTTTAAAGGTTTGGTAGAACCCCGCTGGTGTGGATGTGGAAAAAAGGGAACACTTCTATATTGCTGGTGGGAATGCACACTAATACATTCCTTTTGGAAGGATGTTTGGAGAATACTTATAGAGCTAAAAATAGACCTGCCATCTGATCCTATCATTTCTTTACTAGGTATATGTCCAGAAGACCAAAAATCACATCATAACAAAGATATCTGTACCAGAATGTTTATTGCAGCCCAATTCATAATTGTTAAGTCGTGGAAGAAGCCCAAGTGCCCATCAACCTACGAATGGATTAATAAATTGTGGTACATGTATACCATGGAATATTATGCAGCCTTAAAGAAAGATGGAGACTTTACCTCTTTAATGTTTACATGGATGGGGCTGGAACATATTCTTCTTAGCAAAGTATCTTAAGAATGGAAGAAAAAGTATCCAATGTACTCAGCCCTACTATGAAGCTAATTTATAGCTTTCATATGAAGGCTAAAACCCAATTATAGCACAAGAATATGGGGGAAAGGGCAAGGGAGGGGAGGGGAAGGGAGAGGATGGGTGGAGGGAGGATGATTGGTGGGATCACACCTACAGTGCATCTTAGAAGGGTACAGGCAAATCTTACTAAATGCAGAATACAAATATCTTCATACAGTGATTAAGAAAATGCCATGAGGCTATGTTAAACAGTTTGATGAAAATATTTCAGATTGTACATGATGCCAGCACATTGTGCCCCATGACTGCACTAATGTACACAGCTATGATTTAATAAAAATTAAAAATAAAATAAAATAAAAATAAAAATTAAGTGGAAATGTCACAAACCATGTAACTAGAAGTCATAGTTGTATGTGTGATGAGCTCTTTGCACTTTGTCATATAATTGTATCAACACAGTTACACAGTTTTTAATTTACAAAAAGACAGAGAAATTCAGTTTGATTTCCAAGTAAAAGGTAACAATATAGAAGCAGGCTCTCTGTCTCATATCCCATCTGTCTCATATTCCCGTTCTCTTCCCCCTGCTATTTTACAGCTTGTTTCTGATCCCATGAACTAAGTGTCATGTACCATTGTAATCATCTCTCCTAAAAGATATTCGCATCTCTGGGTGAGGCCCAGTGTGGAATTCCCATGTACCTAGCACAGTGTGGGACACATGCAAATTACTCAGCATCTACTAAACAGATGCAAACAATCATTTATCCAAAGACAATTGCTCCATTTGGATTTAACTACACTTCTTTTCCAGAGGTAGTCTATTCTCCTTTCCCACCTAACCTGCAATTTCTTAGACCAATTTCTTTAAGCTGCTCAGCCTTCTGCTCTAAACCAATATACAGAGCAAACCATATAAAAAGCAATACAGAATTAACTCGAGATTATCAGGCTAATGATACAGCTATCACAGTGTGGAATGTTATTACTGCTAGAGAATAAATGTGAACATGTTTTCTAAGATTTCAGCAGACATCTACATCTGTGTGCATGTGACAGCTTTTTGTTTGGTGTTTGCCTGAGCTGCTTAATGCTTTTGTCCAGTGGAGGGACAATACTGCCTAATTGCTATACTCCACTTGTCCTACACCTAAGAATCCATAGCTTCCTTCTTTATTAGCTTCCCCCAGCAAAACAGAACCATGACACAGAACTTGAACTCAATCCAATTAGGGAACTTTTAAGTCGGAATAAAAGGAAGAGCTCCTTACATACCTCGTAATACCTGCTTTCCAGAAATAGATCTGAAACATCTAGGTGGGTTGGAGCCAGCAAGTTCGCTTTCCTGTCACCAAGTAACTACTAATAAGAGAAAGGATGCTTCTGTATTACCTAGAAATATTTCCTTATCTGCCAAAAGAAACTCACGTTTCCCTCAAGGAAGCCATCCCTTCCAATCTCACAGAGGTTTAATAGGTATTCTCCACTAATCTTCTCCCTGGCACAACATCCAGAAAGCAGCAAGTGAACAACCCACTAACTTGGCCCTGGTTAGTGGATTATTGGTCTGGTCTTTGTGTTTCCTCCCTAGCCCCCTTATATTCTGTTCTCAATACAGAAGTTACAGTATGGTTTTAAAAATACGGTCTGGTCGTATCACAGCCTTGTGATGACCCTCCATTTCAATCCAGGTAACAATAGCTTATAAAGCCTTTAGGATCTGACCCCTGTGATCTCTGACATCTCCTCCTTGCCCTCCTCTCATTTTGCTTCAGTAACATTTACATCCTTGCTGTTATTCAACTCAAAATCCCAGGCAAAGCATTTGTGCTTGCTGGTCTCTCTCCATGGAAGATTCCTCTTCCAGACACTCTGTAAATGACACACAGGCCCCTCAAACATAATCTTCTCAATGATCCCCCCACCCTCACATTATCCCCCTTTCCTGCTTTATTTTCCCCACACCATGTATTATCTTCCAACGTATGAAATATTTTCTTAATTTGTTTATTGTCTGCTTTTCTCTAGCATAATCTAAGCTCTGTTAGGGCAGGAATTTTTGTCTGCCTATTTACTATTACATCCTCAGTCCCTGACTCATAATAAGTATCCAATAAATACGCATTGAATGAACACATTAAATGTTTATTATGCACAAAGAACTAGCATGCACAATGGTGTTACTTCTGTATAGACTACATGATTTTTAGGACCAAAGCAACAACAGACAGTGTTTGGGAGCAATGAAGTCCCAACAAATGAACATGTGATTAGGGTCTCTTCTGAGAGTAGAGATCAATAGTCCTTATCTATTACTGTCTCAAGAACTCAAACTACTACCGTTTTCTCCCTCATTCCCTTTGTACTCCCTACTGCAGGCAATAGCTACCATCACCTGGTTTTGTTGGAGTTTGTTATTGTTGTTTTACTAAAAAAGATTATTTGAAACCTATTCTTCTATATCTTGGTTTCAGATTATCTCTGTGATCTTTCATTAATTCCCAAGCACATATTACCTAACATGGGGCCACTGACTTTCCAACTATTAAAGAAAAGAGGTAGCCATTGGAACCTCAAAGAAAATCAAATCTATTCCTAATTCTGATACCGTTTGAGAAAACCCTGAGTTTAAGATATATTTAACAACAAAACAAGTTGTTCTCAGGCTTAGACATTTTTTTCTGGGTTTTTCTTTGGGTTTCTTTACCATTGAACAAATAAGAATTTCAAAAACTAATCATGATAAAAGGCTGTCATATCTTCCCCTGAAAAATACTGGAATAAAGAGAATACTCACTATTTTCTTCCAGTCTCATGCTAAAGAGTATTGTTTCTTGAGAAAAATGCCATCATGGACAGAAAGGAATGCCCAAATATATTCCAGCATAGCGCCTCACAATAATAGGTAGACACTATATGTATGTTCCTATATGTTTATGATAACAATCCTACAAAGCAGGTTGGAGTATTTAACTGAGGAAAAGCTGAGCTTCCAGAGAGATTGAATTGTTCAAGGTTACAAAGCACCAAGTAACAAAGCAAGAATAGAAATCTAGACTTAGAGACCTGCTTCTGTTCTTCCCACCTAGCAATGCTACACCAGGCCAGAGGACAATTCTGACCAAATAGTCTATTTTTTTTTTCTTTTTTTGAGACAGAGTCTCACTTGTCACTCCCGGTAGAGCGCTGTGGGATCATAGCTTACAGCAACCTCAGACTCTTGGGCTCAAGTGATTCTCTTGCTTCAGCCTCCTGAGTAGCTGGGACTACAGGCGCCCACCAGAACTCCGGGCTATCTTTTGAGATGGGGTCTTGCACTAGCTCAGGCTGATCTCGAGCACTTGAGCTCAGGCGATCCACCCGCCTTGGCCTCCCAGAGTGCTGGAATTACAGTTGTGAGCCACCCACACATCCCTGACCAAACCTTCTTAGTGGAAACTTATAGCTTGGTACCTCCTGTGTTATTAAGGGAATGAATCATTAGTACTTGGCAACATTTACCAATTCCTAGTGAAGAGATTACACAACACTTTTTACATTCAATCATTTACTAAGCAGCTAAATTACTATTTTAATCTAATGTGAAAACAGCTTTGATGTTGTTGTTAATAAGAAATAGCCATATACTTATTACTGACTTGCACTCTTAAATAATTGATACTCTATTCATGTTGCAGCTTATAGGATGATGTTTACTGGAGCTTAGCTTAATTTTATTGCATAACTTGAAAGGCATAGATATTTATGGGATTCAAATCAGGCATTGTAAATTGAAAGAAAGCAAGTCATATTTCATAATATTAGAATCTGGTGAATATCAAATCTACTCCAACTTTTTCTAGCCTAGCCTTTTAAATTTAGCTCTACATGAGCAAGATTATTAATATTTAGAAATAACCCCTGGATAGGTCTATTTTTAAATGAAATAAGATCAAAGAACAAGAAAAATTATAAAAATTTGCTTCTAAGTTAAAAGCAAAGAGTTAAAATGTAAGTTATATAGCCACACAATTCAGCTACCTTGATCTACTCACCAAAATGCACAAGAAATCTTGGGAAGAGAAAGGAAGTTACAGGCACACTGGAAATTGGGATTATTGATAAATGATTTCCCAGTTTAAAAAAAAAAGTTTTTAATTCAAGAAATACAAGAAGGGTCCTAGGTCATAGCTAAGGGGATAGAAACGTAATGGCAGATTTTGATTTAAATCACTGCTTACCTCAACCTCAGAACCAGCAATGGGGCAATGTGAACAGAAAAAAAATACGTGAAGAAATAATGGATAATGGACAGACATTTTCTAGATTTAATGGAAACTGTAAACCCACAGATCCAACAACTGCAATAAGCCACAAGCAAAAAATGAAAAGAAAAAAATAAGAAAACTACACCATGGCACACCATTATCAAATTGCTCAAAAAGAGTGATAAAAAGGAAATCTTAGAGAGCTGGGCTGGAAAGGCAGGGAAGGGGGAAGGCATGCTACAGAGAGAGAAACAAAGATCAGGCTAGCAACAGACTCCTCACCAGATTAGTTCAAATGAGTAGACAAGGGAGTAACATGTTTGAGTACTGAAAGATTTAAAAAAATAAACTTGTTAACTTAATATTCTATATCCAGTGAAAGCATATTTCAAATATGAAGGTAAAGTGAAGAATTTTTCAAATATATAAAAGCTGAAAGAATTCTTCATCAGCAAATCCACACTATACAAAATATTCAAGGAAGAAGACAGAAAAATCAGGTATTTTCTTCAGGCAAACAAAAACATGATAAAATCTGCAAATATGGGTTTAGATAAAAGAAATAAAAAAGACTGAACATGGTAACTACATAAGTATATGAATAAGTATACAAGAGTGAGTTTATAACATATGTGTAAGCAAAATGTATGAAAACAATATATTAAAAGTAGAATTATGAAACTATAATACTTACTGTAAAAAGAATTGGTATAGTAGCACTTGAAAGTAAACTAAGTTAAATATGCAACTAGAAGTCTTAAAGCAACCAAGTAAAAAAACAAAGAGTGAGAGCTAATAAACCAATAGAAAAGAGGAAAAAAGGAACAAAAATAGATAGAACTAATAGAAAATAAGTAACATGATGATAGACTTAAACCTATCCATATTAAATATAAACATAAATGGTATGATAACCAAATTAAAATCCAGAGATTATCAGATTGGATACAAAAGCAAGACCCAATGACATGCCACATATAAATAAGCTTTTAAAATATAAACATAGGTTAAAAGGAAAATACTGAGAAACTATATACTAGCAGTATATAGTACATAATAATACTAGTCAAAAGAAAACTAAGGTGGCTATATTAATATCAGAAAAGTACGTTTCAGAGAAGACTATTATGTAGCATAAAAATCATAAATTCATAATATATACACATCAACTTATCAGTACACTATAATACCACTGCACGTTTCTTCTCCTAATAACATTGCTTCAAAACACACAAAACCTGATAGAACTGGAAGGAGAAATAGACACATTTATAATTATTACTGGAGATTTCAGTATGATCTCTGAAAAATTGATAGAATAAGTAAACACAAAAACATGAAGGATATAGAAGGCTTGAACAACACAATCAACCAATTTGACCTGAACATTTATAGAATACCCCACCCAATAGCTGCAGAATGCATACACTTTTCAGGGACACTCTATTTACCATTAGACCATAAGTCTCAATAAACATAAAAGGTCCAAGTCGTAAGTATATACTTCCATCAAGGATTTTAAAAGTTTTCAGAATAATTCATTCCATAAGATTCATTGATAAGAATCATAAGCTCACAGATGAGGAAAAATTTTCTTACACTTAGTGACTATTTAAAAAGCTTAAACCAGAACCTACTATGCAAGGGCACCAAAAGAGAACTTGCTCCTCAAACGTGGGCTGAGTTCTTAGGGGAAGTTCTCCACCAACTGTTGGTCTAAAGAACATTGCCTCGCACATACACAAAAGGCCATAAATACTTCTAGAAGCAGTAAGAAGGTGGTTGTTCTCCTTTCCCAACATCCTTTCCTAATCTCCTCTCATCCACTAAAATTGTCCTAGATTTTATCCATCCTCCAAAATGTAGAAGCAGCCAATAATTTTACTTGAAATGATTGCCAGTCTTCATTATAGAATTTTACATAAAATATGGTGTGTAACTGACAGCACTTTAGATTCAGATAACAGCAGCATTTTAGGTTCAAAGTAGCAATTAGCCACAAAATTAGGTCAACAAAAGATAAGTGATTACAAAGAAAGGGAACATTTATAAGATGAAAAAATAGAATCAAGGGAAAAACCACAACCATATTACAAAATTATTATACAAATTCTGTCATCTAGATTATCCCTCTTAAGCGAAATGTGATCTTTTGCATCATACAAAGTAACATCCTTTCTAAAATGTCCATATAACTGTTCTTCCTCTTGTCTTCTTATAATGCTTGGCTATCTTGACAAAGAAAGTATTTTCTTGGTGTATGCTTTTTCACATCTCTATCCATTCTGGCAATTTGCAATACACTTGATCCTTCTCACTTTAAATCAACAGGAAGTTTCAGGTCAAGCTAACACACATGACAAAGCTTTACAGCAGTGCTCAGACACATGTCACCAATGAACAAGAATCCCCAGGAAGCCTCCTGAGTGCCAGACCCTCCAGAATTCATACTACTATTTGGGCTATACAGCTCCTACCCTGTGGTGAGAGCCTTAGTGATTCTATGTCCTCTAGTACACTGGGATGGTACTCGTGAAAGTCAAAGAGGGAGCTGCCCCTAAGCCAGGAGACTGGGGGGGGGGGGGAGAGACAGAGAGAGAGAGATGATGATGATGATGAGAAAGGGAGAAAGATGAAAAGAGAGGGAAATTGAGAGAGAGAAACATGTGTCAGAGAGCCACCATAACAAGTAACCTCTGCAATAAGATTCACGGTGAGTTGTTTTTTGTTGGAGGAGAATAATAATTCAGAGCACATGTTTAACTGACGTATAATAGTTTGGGGGGTGTACATGTGATAGTTCGACAGATGCATACGATGTGTAATGATCAAATCAGGGTAATGAGGTTATGCATCGCCTTAAACATTTATCTTTTTATTATGTGGGGAGCATTCAACTTCTCTTTTAGCTCATTTGAAATTGATAATGAATTATTGTTAACTGCAGTCTCACTTCTGAACTATCAAACACTAGATCTTATTTATTGTATTTACCTGCATTTTGTACCCATTCACTAATCTCTCTTCACATCCCTTGCCCTTACCCTTCCCAGCCTCTTGTAACCACCAATCTACTCTCTATCTCCATGAGATCCACTTCTTTACCTCTTGCATATGATTGAGACATGCAATATTTGTCTTTATATGCCTCGCTGGTTTTACTTAGCATAATGACCTCCATTTCTATCCATGTTGCTGAAAATGAGAATTTCATTTTTTATGGCTGAATAATATTTCATTGCGTATACATACCATGTTTTCTTTATCCATTCCTGCCCTGATGGACACCTAGGCTGATTGCACATCTTTACTATTATGAATAGTGCTGCAGTAAACATGGGAGTGCAGCTATCCCTTTAACATACTGATTTTGCAGCAGTGGGATTGCTGGATCATGTGGTAGCTCCATTTAGATTTTTGAGGAATTTCTATACCGTTTTCCATAGTGGCTGTACTAATTTACATTCCCACCAACAGCAGATAAGCTCTCCTTTTTTCAGGGACAGTTTGTGGAGACTCTACCTCCTTCTTCAAACTTTTCTCTTCTTCTCTCCACTTAATTTCCCATTTCCCAGCTAGACTGATGCTTTAACAATTGTTAGAACATGCTAAGCTCCTTCCAAATCAGGATCAGCTCACTCACAGTTCCCTTTGCCTAGAACGCTCTCCCTTGCCTTATATCTTATGCATGTTAGATGTACTGTCTCTTCACAGAAAACTCACTCCCTCCCATCCCATTATTTTCCAGTACAGCACCTTTTAAATTTCCCTCATAAATTAACATCATGCTTTTGTTTGTTCATCTGTCTATGACTTAACTGCTTTGCCCATTGGAATGTGAGCTCTTTGTGAGGGGCAACTGTCTATCAAAATGGCCATTGTATCCCTGAAGACAATCTCAAGGATGTGCAATCTCTGTGCTCTCAGGACCGCACTTTTAGGAGGGTCCTGCAATTGGCTTAACTCTCTTTTCACCACCTTAAATTCTTAATAATTTCATCTTTGAACTTGTATTTTGTAAATGCAAGGAGACAACAGAGCAAATAAATGAACCGAGGAGATATATATACAAACTGTATGTTCACTATTCTTTGCTGTGCTATTCACATACAGCATTTGCAATGTCCCCAGCACAGAATTCTGGGAGTTCAGTGTGACTCAAAGCAAGTACAAGGTAAGCCTGTCACATTTATGGCAGAACAGTCCCAAGATGCCACCTTTTCTATTGCACCAAAACTTGATTGAAGATCAAGAAGAAAAGGCAATGGCAGGTTACTTGCCTGATTATATCCTTTCTTACTCATGTTACTTCCTTGTATTGACTTGCCACTAAACACTCAAAATGATGGCATAGATTAAGGAAAGGGAAAGATAGGGCAACCCACAGTTCCTTTTCATTTCAATCCTTCCTCACTCATCAATAATTCACAGGTAGACAATTTAATAAAATGCATAAAATAAAACAGTTGAATTAGCTCTACATGGTATTTCTACTCTTCTGTATGAAAGAAATACACACACATTTGTGAGCTGCAAAATACAAACTATGTAATTTCAGCAATTCCTCATACCCACTAAATGCTCTTCTACTTGCATTTAAAAGCAGCATTGCACAATATAAAGATGAATGAAAAATTCATGCTAGCAATTGAACATTTTGATATTTCTTTAATTAAAATGGAATTAGCAAATAAAAACTATAAAACGATAAGTTAAGAGAAGAAGAAGAAAAAGTGTTATAGTCTAATAGCCTGTAATGATCCTTTTTTCCTAGTTTTTGAATAAAGGACACTGCACTTCATTTTAAGCTGGATCTCACAAATCGTGACTTTCGCTTGCTGAAATGGAAACCCACAGCATGTGCAGCAACCATCTTGGGTCCTTCAAGTTGCCTTTGAATGACTTAGGGAATTAATTAAGCTCAAGCTGATTGCTGTGCCATGACAGATGAAGTTATGTCTCTGACTCAGGAATCTCATGTCTTCTGCTAGCATCCACAAAACCAAAACAGGCTAATTTATTAGCTGAAACTAGGCTAAAATCTCAGATTCTGACAGTTTTTACACCAACCACCAACACAAGCACCAGGAAAATATACAAGATCTTCAATACCACAGAATTCCCAAGCAGACATGCCTGGTTTAACATCTTTTCACTTAATGCAAATTCTTCCCCTCATGATCTTATCATTTGTTGCATAATTTACTTTTGGTGACATCCTCTTCCATCCAATTTGGTCAAACCACACTAGTATCTTTGTTTTATTGTACACTTGAGGTAAGTAATGCTAACATTCTCCTTAATTTGTCTTTTTCCAAGAGGCCTCATTAACGTGAATATTTTCTGTAATATACTTAATTTATTTTATTTTTACCATCTAATGCTGACAACTTTTCTTTTCCTCAATAGTAAACATGATTTTTTAATAGCACATCCCAGAGAAATTTTTTCTTGTGGCATGCCTTTATTACCTATTCAAACATCCTAAAGAGATGGTATTCACATCAACCAATCTTTGCTAATTGCTACAATCTAACTTCCTTGATACTACTGATCTACGTCATAAAGCTTCTAGCAAAGATAGAAAAAAATTGCTTTAAAATCCTCTCAAGCATTTTATGATCCAAATTTTGTTTAAACTCTATATGCATATATGTTACAATCTGTATATTTTTGTAAAAGCATGAAAAACTTGGGGAAAAACACACAAATTAGCTAAACATAACTACATATATGTGGGTCGAGAAGCAGAAAAGAAGACTTACATTTTCTACTGGTTGAATTTCACAATTAAAAGCTTTTACTTTTATAATTAAACAAATCCAACATTGTTTTACAAAATTTTTCACAAAATACTCACCAATAACAAAACTCTACTTTTCACTTGATGTTTTCCTACTCAAAAATTCTATAATTACTTCCTGTTCTCTACCATGTGGAATACAAAATCCTGCTTTTGACACTCAGAGTCTCTCATAAGTCATGTCTATCTCCCACCCTACCCTGTCATAACCATTCTTATCCCCCGCTCCTCCCCTTCTGCCATCATTGGTGGAAATCATTCAATAAACCCCTCCTCCCAACAACACAGGGATCATATTATTTATTTGCATGCAGAACATTTCTTTTTCTAACCTCAACACCACTTAAATCTTTTCATTCAGCTCAAACCCATATTTGTCCTAAGCTTTTCACTGAGGTTCTATTAACTTTAATGACACTCAACATAAGATTACACTGTTTGCTTCTTAATTTCGTCTTGTTCTTCTATAAATGTTACTCTTAAAGCCATGCATAGAGATTTTTATGTTTATTGAAGGTGGAAATCATGTTTTATCATATTAATGTTGTCTATAATGTAACTTAAAGGCAGTGGACTCTACCAATTAAGAGGACCTAGTATGGCCTCTTCATACCATATGAGGAAAGGAAGTCAAGACCATTGTAGGTTCCTTTCAAACAAGAGTCTCTCCAAGGAGAAATGTGCATATTCTGCTTAGAGGTATTCTAGCAAGAGAATTCCTTGCCTTATAAAAACAATGGCAGGATTGGGTGACTATAATTAACAATTTTGTCTTCTATATTTTAAAATACCCAGAAGAGAAGATTTGGAATGTTCTTGTCACAAAGAAATGATAAATGTTTGAAGTGTCAGATAAGCTAAATACCCTGATTTGATCATTACACAGTATATACAAGTATTTAAATATCACACTGGACCTGATAAAAACGTATAATTATGTGTCAATTAAAAAATAAAATAAAAGTTTTTAAAATGGCATTACAATGAGAAAACTATATGCATATAATATAAATATTGATTAGAGACAGGGTTACATTTGGTCTAGTCAATTCCAATTGCGTAGGAAGTTTGGGCATGATTGGAAGGGGGTGTGCAACAACAACAACATAACAAGGCCAGAAAGCAAAAAATTTGAGCTATGCTATTAAGGTTTAATAGGGATTTAATATCTTAAGAGGATTTCAGGTACTAATGCCCTCTAAATTCTCTTGTTGCCAAGTTGACTAAAGTAATAGACCATAATGTTTTATATCCATGTTGTCTTGTTATAAAACTTATGAATATCACTGTAGGAAAAGAGCCATGAGCTAGAGAAAGGTGGAAACTCTCTCTCCTGGTGCCTGTGGGAGTAGGTCAGCTCTTGAGCTGTTAAGATTGTTTGCCTTGCCTATCCCATAACTCTCAAGAAGTTTGGGGCTGCCTAGAAATGGAAATAGAGCAAGGGAGTCAACACCTGCCTTTGGTAGGTCTCAGTTCAACCCTTGGGTTGGAACACTCATGGTTTTTCTTTAGTCACGAGTCTCTTGTGTCTACTCATGCATCCTCATTCCTCTTCTCCCTTTTCAGCTCTATTCCTGTTGCTCTACTTCTCACCAGATTAAAGGACTAAAGGAACAAAAACACTGGAAATCAACCTAGACTGGTTTTCTAGAAGGCAAAGCAAAAACAAAGATAAAAGCAAACAAACAAACAATAACAAAAAAAACACACCCTCCACATCTTTAGTAAGATTTTAAGCCAGAGTTACTTTTTATAGGTAATTTAATAGATAGTCCTTATATATCATAAATGTTCTAGCACATAGCGAAATGAAGCCATTATTGGTATCTTCAATAATTAGAAACACCTATATTTATTTTTCCATTCCTAAGAGTTCTGTTGGTATAATTTTCCTACCAGAAAAGAAAAATGACAGCAAACAAAACCTCAAGAATATATATGCTTTGTGTTTTCTTCTACCCCAGAAACTGTGGCATACAGGATATCCATATCAAGGAAACTAAATGATCAGTCATGTCCACAAAGCATCCACAGTTTGGTTTCTGATGAATGTTTTTTTAGCAACTGAAAGGTATGCCACCAGCAATATGAAAGTGATTTCAACTGCATTTGAAAAATCTTGAGGGTAAAGCTATATATTCAATGACTCAAATAAGATTTGATTTTATCTACCACATAGAAGAGAACATGTTCATTATTGCCAAAGACATTAAAATACAAACAACAACAACAACAAACGTAGGATGACATGTATGACCAAATCATCCCAGTTTACCCAGGTCTTTCCCAGATCTAGCACTGAAAGTCGCACATCCTGAAAGCTCCTTAGTACTAGACAAACTGAAATGGCTGGTCAAAAAGGCACCTTATGGGTTGGAGTAATGACAATATAAGTGTTAACTATAGACACAACTGAAAAGTCATTTACCCTGCAGATGTTAGTGTCAGGTTTAGAACCAGAATATATTTGCATGACCCAGCAAAACACATTATTATGAACTAACAGCAGTGTCAAACATTGAATTATACCCAAGCCTCAACATGAGGAGCTGACACCCTGCATTGTCTCAGATAAATATCTCAGAATTCCAAACTCTATACACACAATGCCAACTTAAGTTTAACTCTTACTTTATTTTTTTCTCTTTTTTTTCCATTTTTTTTCTTTCAACTCTTACTTTATTGTTAAAGAAAAAAATCTTTGATGCAAGTTTATGTTTCTTCATAGCTAATACTTTAATTTGGTTTAAAATATAAAAACTAAAGGCTGATGTATTATAATATTATGACTATAAATAAGTATTCATTGGATTCTTTCCTCAGAGGGTCTCTTGGCACTATTTAAAGGAAAGTTATCTACTGCAAAAGGTTAATCAACTCAAACTCAACAAAAGGTCTCACTTTAATTGAAAGTCCAAATGTCAAAATCTGAGACAGGCTTTAAATAGAGCAAAACAAATTTAACATGTGGCATGCTAAAAATTCTCTTGTTTAAATTTGCATTCCCAAATCTCTAGTAGAATGACAGTAAATAGTTTGTGAGAATGACAGCAGACACTTGCTAAAATGACAGTACACATTTTGATGATAATTTGAGAACATGTGCATGAGGAATATTAGGCTATAGCCTTAATTATCTTGTATTGCTTTGATCAGGCTTTAGTACCAGGGTAATGCTGGTCACTGAAAAATAACCTAGGCAGTGTTCTTTCCTCTTCTACTTTCTGTGGAGTTTTTATAGAACTCATTATTTCTGTCTTAAGTGGTAGAATTTGCCAATGAAATTGTCTGGGCATGGATTTTCACATCATTAGAATGTTTTCAATTATGAGTACAAATGTAACTAATGGATCATCTATTCCAATTATCTATTTCTTCTTGAAGATATTCTTATCATTTGTGTTTTTCAAGGAAATCATAATTTCATTCAAGTTGTCAAATTTAAATCTAAAGTTTTTTCATAACATTCCCTTATTGTCTTGTCAATGTCTGAAAGATCTACACTATTATTCCTTATTTTATTTCTAATCTAAAAAAAGGTATTTTCTTTGTTTTTTTTTCTTTTTTAACCACCAAATTTATTTGTATTGATTTTCTTTCTTGTTTTACTGATTTCATGTCCATTTATTTTTGCTCTCACATTAATTCCTTACTTCTACTTCCTTTGAGTTATATATTATATTTTTTTCTTTCTGTTTCCTTATGGAAGAAGTTTAAGTCATTGATTTGAGATCCACACTCTCTAATATCAATGGTTAATGCTATAGATTTCCCTCTAAGAACTGTTTTAGCTATACCCCACAAATTTTGAGATGTTGTACTTTCATTTTCATTTAAGAAAATATTTTTTAAAGGTCTCACATATTTATTACTGTGCCAGCTTATTAGTGAAGAGCATATAAACAGAGAGAAAACTCATTTTCCCAATGAAACATGGCCAACTGTCCAACTGATGACATTTTCAGCTTGATATGGTAAGATGATAGTTAAACAGCATAAGTATGTGCCATCTTATGTGCAATTCCTTACAGACCCAACTTGGTTCTTCTCCAGTGTCTCCTCTTTGAGTTGTACCTGATTTTATTACCAGTTATCATTTGAATCCACTGGGGAATGGGACGATTTTGTTTTTGTTTCTTGGCCAGAAACTGCTTGATTCTGAAAGTCTTGTGAGAGGACATTGCAAAGATTTTTTTTAAAAAAGAAAAATAAGTATTTTAATATTCCTATAACTTCCTTTTTAATCCCTGGATAGCCTGCTAATGGACTGTTTATTTTCTTCAAGTATTGGGAATTTTTCCAGATGTCTTTCTGTTATTGATAATAATCACTAGTTTTAATTCAATTGTAGTAAGAAAAAATAACTTGACATAACATTAATTCTTCTCAATATAAGAAGGTTTGTTCTGTGGCCCAGGATATAGTCTGTTTTAGTGAATATTGCATGTACACTTAGGAGTAATATATATTATGCTGCTATTAGATGGAGTTTTCCATAAATGTCAACCCAGTCAAGTTGGCTGATTATATTCTTCAAGTCTTCTATATCCTTACTGATTTCCTGTCTATGTGCTCTACCAATTATTGATCTCAGAATTCAGAAATCACCTATTATAATTGTGGATTTGTTTATTTCTCCTTTCTAGGTTATTAGATTTTGTGTTGTTTTTTGTTTTTGTTTTTTTGCTTCATTATAAATCTCTCTAATTAAGGGCATAAATGTTTGTGATAACAGACAGATTATCATTTAGGATATAGAGATACGAACACACAGTCAACCAACCAACTTGATCTAGTTTACACTTATAGAATGAAGCTGTCCACTATTTGCACTTCTATTCAACAAAACAATAATAATTATAAGGAGATCTATATAAAAATATTCACTGTAGTTCTAATTATACTAGCAAAAAATGTGAGAACAAATTGTCCAGAAGTAGAGAAATAAATACATAAACTGTAGCTTATTCATATGAGGAATACTATGAAGTAAGTGAAGTAAATAAAATTTCATACATCACTTTGGTAAATCTCAGAAACAAAATGTTGAATGAAAGAAGCAAATTAGAAAAGAATATATACAACACAATGGAGTTTAGCTTTACAAAATCAATCAAATTAATTTATTTTCTCCAGAAAAAGTAAGCACACAACATAATCAAATCACTATCTACCAGATGATATTTGATAAAACCCAAGAAGTTCCTTTAAATAAATTAAATACAAGGTAAAATAAGAATATGAAAAAACATATAATTCAATGTAAAAAATATATATTGCAAATTCTAGAGCAATCACTATAAAAAGTAAATACAGAGATATAATTCACAATCTAAGAGTAGAGGTAAATTAGATTTATAATGAACACTGAATTAGGACAAAAGAAAGCAGAAAAGGATGAAAAAGGAAACAAAGAAGAGATAGCATAAATAAAAAATAATTTGAAAAACAGTAAAATTTAAATCTAACCAATAATAAAAATATGTAAGTATAGATGGTTTAAACAATCCAATTAAAAAGCAGAGAGTCTAATATTAGATAAAAAACAAGACCAGGAATCAACTTTAATTATGAAAACACAGAGCATTTAAAAGTAAAAGGATGGTTAAAAAAAAAATACAAGGAAATGTTTATTAAAAGAAAGCAGGAGTCACTTTTGGAAGACAAAGTAGATTTCTTACCTAGGAACATTACTAGATTTAAGGTTTACCATTACTAGGTTTAATGAATGATATTACATTACATTAAAGGAGATAATTCATCAAGAGGATGTAACAATCCTTAATGCATTTGTACCTAAGAATAGAGCTTTGCCAATGGAAAAGAACCCAAACTCTACAAAATAATTCTAAGAGGCTTATTCTGAGTTGAATATGTATGACCATGGCACAGAGAGCCATGCCTATGAAGCCATGAGGAAGTGGTCTCACCCTGGTTGGGTTACAGTTTGGTTTTATACATTTCAGAAACATGAGAATTACACATAAAGTCATAAATCAATGCACGGAAGGTACACGTTGGTTTGTCCCAAAAAGGCAGGACATCTCAGAGCAAGAGATTTCAGGTCATAGATGGGTTTAAAGGTTCTCTGATTTGTAATTGATTAAAGAAATGAAGCTTTGCAGAAGTTCTCAACCTGTGGGTCACAACCCCTTCGTAACAATGAAAATATATCGCGGCATTAGGAAGGTTGAGAACCTGGTAGAGGCTTGAAATGTTTCAGGATAAAGAATTCTGTTAATTAGGAAGAAGCCACCAGACACATACTGAGACCCAAGTGATCTGTTAAGTAAACTGATGACCTGCAAGGGTTGTTTAACCTTTGTTTTACATGGCCTGATGCTTGTTAATGATTTTATATCTTATTGTTACAAAAGAATAACTTCAAAAGCCAGGGCCCAACCAGCAGCATCTGTCCTCCCTTCTCCCTTTGGCTGGTAACTCAGCTTTAGGGCTCTTTTATGGTGGGGTCCCCTTGGCCAAGAGGGAGTCCATTCCGCCAGCAGGGGTCTTAAGATCTTATTTTAGTTCACAGCTTCAAAATACATGAGGCAAAAAGTGAGAGAACTAAAAGGATAGAGAAATCCACAACTATAGTTGGAAACTTCACTAGTTGTCTCTGATAAAGATAGAAAATAAAACATCAGTAAGGCTATATGAAACCTGAAAAACTCTATCACCAACTTAACCTAGTTGATATTTATAGAACACTCCACTGAACGATAACAGAATATATATTCTCTTTAAGTACACATGGAACTCTGAATAAGATAAAATATATTCCAGCTATAAAACAAATATTAATAAATGTAAAGGTTCAAAACCATCAAAGTATGTTCTATGATCGCAAAGGACTTAAGCAATAAATTAGTAACAGAAAGATAATGAAAACATTTCAAGTATTTGGAAATTAAAAATATGTTTATATATAACTCTGGTAAAATAGGAAATCACAAGAAAAAGTAGAAGTGTTTAAATTTAATAAAAATATACAATGTAACAAAAGGTGTGAAACAGAAAAGGTAGGGCTGAGGGAGAAATGTACAGCAGTGTCAGTTCATATAAAATAAGTTTCAAGTCAGTTATCTGAATCACGACATTAAAACTAAGAAAAGAAAGCAAGAGAAAAACCAAAGCAAGCAAAAGAAAAGAATAATAAAGATAAGATCAGAAATCAATGAAGTTGAAAAGCAAACAACAATGGAGAAAAGAAAGGAGACCAAAAGCTGATTGTTGAAAAAGATCAATGAAATTGATAACCCTTTAAGCAGACTGATAATGAAAAACAGAGAAGACACAATGATCAATATCAGGAAATGAATTAAGCACAACTGTGTTCATTAAAATGGCTGAACTGCTATAATATAGTATTCAATGAAAAAATGTCATATAAAAGCTGAAAAATGCAAAATTAAAAACCATATTATGAGCATTAGACACAAATGTGGTGAGACTATACAGAAAAGCAGTAGAATGGTAATCAGTCAAATCAGGAATTTGGTTACTTTAATAGGGAGAAGGAATGATGCATTTGGGGCAGAGCAGACAAACGCTTTCAAAGTTATTGGTGTGCTTTGTTTCCCAAGTAGGATAACATGACCATGAGTATCTTCTTTACTGACTTTAATTAAGTTATAGAACAAAATAATTTTTTGAATTATTTAAACACTAAATCTCTGAGAGGTTTTTTTACTTTATTTTATTTTACTTTTTTAGAGACAGAGTCTCACTTTGGCATCCTCAATAGAGCGCTGAGGCATCACAGCTCAGAGCAACCTCTGGCTCTTTGGCTTAGGCGATTCTCTTGCCTCAGCTTTCAGAGTAGCTGGGACTACAGGCACCGGCCACAACGACTGGCTATTTTTTTGTTGCAGTTTGGCCGGGGCCAGGTTCGAACTTGCCACCCTCGGTATATGGAGCCAGCACCCTACTCACTGAGCCACAGGTACCACCCAATCTGAGAAGATTCTTGTAATTCTGAAATTCTTTAACATAAGCTAGCAACCTCCAGGAAAACTGCTAAAATATATGTACAATTAAGAAAGAAAAGGTGGATAGAACTTTTTCTTCTCTAGCCATACTATAAACTTTTGCTACAAAGAGTCTGACAAAACAGCAGTGACCTTTCATAATGTTTTCTCTCCTTCTAGGAAGACCTACCACATATTAATTAAATGTACGACTAAAATAAGCTGTGAATGTTGAAACCCCAAAGCTGGATAGAGTCAGTGCTGGCAGTATTCTTTCTTCATAATCTCTACTTACATGAGTACATTTTTCTTTTCTTCCAACCCAACCCACCCACTCAATAAGAAAAAATAAACAGGGATAAGAGAAATCAAATGTTTGAATGGTAGAGACTGAACCTTAATTTTTATATTAGTCATAAAACTTTCTGAATCAAAAAATAATTGTTAAAATATTCAATATGGTTTGCTTTTTATAACTGTTTTTCAAAAGAATCTGAGGAATGAACTCAGCATCTTCAATTCCCCACAACTATAAAAGTATATCCTACTCTCCTACTAAACAGGCAGATCACTAAGTTTAATAAAGAAAAAATTCTAGATAAATCTGTTTATAAAAAGACATTCTTTTAGCAAAAACTACAAAGAGATGCTGTGCAGAGCTGCCCTTAACCTTATGAGAATAGAGACATGTCAGCAGACAGAAAAGGGCTAAAGCAAGAATGATAATGTATGAAAATCTCTATTTGTTAACAAAGGTGTGGATGGGTATTTGAATGTAATGCATCAACATGATAATATGGAAAAGTCAATAGTAAATGTAGTCTAAATCAGTGATAATTTGTTAGGGCCTGACTTTGTAAATAGGGAGAAAAACACAAGTAATAACAGATTACTGTCTCAGAATTCCCTAAAACCACCTTGTTACTAATTCTATCTCATCAAAGATATGAAATCTTCCAAATCTGAAACACGGGCACTGTAGCAACACAGCAGATATTCTAGCTACCCCGAGCAGTTTAAAAATGGTTTCCTGCACAATGCATGTCTCAGGGAATTTTATGGCCAGGGAAGAAATGGAAGGGGTTGTTTCAACGATTCACCTATAAATCAACTAGAAACTCCCACGAAAATACTTCTGCTTCTGTTTTAAACCATCATCACATTTAATTGAACAAGTCATAGTCTCATCAAAACTCAAATCCACTTACTTTATTTTGATGCTAAGAAATGTCTGCTTAATGGAAAAAGTAGGCTTCTTATCTACTGCATCTTTTAGGTTTCCATAATTTAAGAAAAGGAAACTGAGTCTGTGCTCCACTATTTCCCTTCACCAACTTCATGATCATGTACAGAGACATTCTCCAACATTCATCTCAAGATCCAGTGGAACTAATACGCTGGGAGGACAACGCCGATGCCTCACTCATTGGCTGGGCTGCTTCTGCGGAACAGTCCAGATGATGCGGTAATCATCAGTGTTGATACAGTCACAAACTGTCATTTAAAACAAAGAAGCTTAACAACAAATTCTACAAAAAATACATCAAAGATGACATACCATTGATCAAAGGTAGGAATGAACAATAGAAAGTAAAGAGGAAAAAAAAACAAGCTTTTGTGATGCTACTACAAGACAAATCTAGCATATTTTTGTAATTCTAAAAATTTCTCAGTTCGTTTTTTATGAAATTAATGTGGCAAAGTGGGTCTCCTGGACTACCATGAGGATAGGATCCCACATATGAATTTACTTAAAGGTGATTTTAAAGGGAAACAATATTAGTCAACTTAGCCACTTTTAATTTATCACTTGGTCATTATAACTGGGTACTGCTTCTTTACATCTACATAAAACTAACACTTCCACAAACTGGGCTGACATTATCTTGAGCTCCCATTTACTCATACCTTGATTTATTTGGTACGGAGGCATTGTTTGAAAAAAATAGGCTGTCTTAAAAATAAAGCATATTTAAAATAAAAGAAGTACACTCACATTTATAACTTGGCAAAAGAGTTGTAGTCCAGCACTCTACCCAAGCACTGAATACTGCTGGGAGTCTCCAGCAACACAGAGAACTGCAAATGAGCATGAAGTTACCACAGAATCTTCTGAAAGGTTATGTTTCTCTTTTAATGCACATTAAATTGACTAGTTGCCTCTGTATCTCTGTATGAAACAAGTGATTTCGTAGTGGCAAAGCTGGTGACATTTTGAAATCCTTTATGAGGAAAATCTAAATACCAGCTCAGGCACACACTATCTAAAATACTCCAGAAAAAAAGATGACTATTCAAATCGTGACCCTCCCCCGTAACATAGCTCTGTTTTCCTCAGCAATGTCTCAATCGCGAGAGAGGATGTTTCCATATTCCTCGATGAGGAATCACAAAGAACAATTACAAAGAACTCTGTAGCGTATGATTACCTGTTAACAGTTGCAGATTAATCACTGTGAAAACAGCTATGCTTCTTGCCCTCTACTGAAAAAGTAGGCCATGGGAAGAGTCACTCTTCACATACCCTTGTACCTGCCACATCGTAAGGGGTGGGGTGTGACAGTATGCCCATCGTGCTTTGAAGAATAGCTTTTAATTGTGTGTATGTTATTCTTCATCATACATACTCTTACAATAAACATTAAGTGGAAAAATAAACTTAATCATGACTGTTCCTTGGGGGGAAAAAAAGAATTAAGAGTGCACTCTGCAGATCCATGGCACGCATTTCTACAGATTCTGAATACACATGGTGCACAGGGCACAGCTGTGGCCTAAATCCGGCCCTTGGGGACCAGGATGAAAGAAAACACAATTAGAGGTGAAATAAGCAGGTGTTTCCCTTTGTTTGTTTGCTTTTGTTGTTTGAGTGGGAAGAACAAGATAACTTCCCACACAGCAAAGCACACATTAGCATTCAAACTCTTCATCTAATTGCTCTGTCTCTTAATGGCAAAGTGACAGTGTTCTTTCTGCAAATAAATTTATCTTCATGACCATGGAGTAAAAGAATGAAAAAAAGAAGTCTTTGTTGATCTGAGGTAAAATTAAAATCTATTTATGAAACTAAATTCTACTCTGCCCTACTTAAATATTAAATGGACATTAATGAAGGACTTATTTCAGCCCACCTTTTACTATTGTAGCCAACTGTAATTTTCTCATCTCCCCTATCAGAAATAAATTCCTTGAGGTCAGGAATGATATTATTCATTTGCGTTCTAAACACAAATCTTGTATAAATATTTATGAAATGATTTGCATCCAGCAGACACACCAAAATATCTGTAGAATGAATCAATTCTGAGTCCCTGCGGGGACTGCTACGGGAACAAGGTTTTTTTAGAATTATGATATTTGAAATAAGTGCAGTCTGTTCGCACAGGTAACAAACTTCTTTTGTTGGTAGCAATTTATGCAAGAAAACAAGGTGGACACTTCAAGTAAAATCCTCATGTTTCTAAAGTAGAGAAGTAACAGAACGCAGATTTTTTTCTTCTCTCCCTCCAACCTCATCCCATATTTATATATATTCCTATTAGATTGCTCTTCTACTTCTTATGCAATTTTAAAATACTAAATGGATCCTAATTAACACATCAAATTAAACTGAAGTGAGATTATACACACACATGTATACGCATAAAAGAGGGTGCCAAAAATGTATACACATTTTAAGAAAGGGTAAAACTATTAAAAAAGTAATAGTATGTATTGATAACAAAAGATGAATACAAGTCATGTGTGAAGACCTCGTGAAATTGAAGAAGTCGAATGTGACTTGAGTGTTATAATTTTAATGCAGCTTTCTCCTTTTGAAAGATTAGTATACATTTTTGACACCCTCTGTGTGTTTGTGTGTATGTATGTATATACATGTAGTACATGTGTGTGTTATATACATTTACAAAACAATCTGTGGACTGACTTTAGCCTCTCAGGATGATGTTGACTATAATGGTAATGAGAAAGTTTTAGACAGAAGGAGTTATGTTAAAAAAAGAAAAAAAAATCCTATCCCTAAATTCTAAGGAGGCAATCAGTGCTGAATTAAGCACAAGAAAGAGCATTAAAATATTTTTAAATGAATTTTGTATTTTACTATACTATTATGAAACCAATTTATAATCACTCACACTTTCATATGAAAGATAAATTACAACTATAGCCCAGGATAAAGGAGGGAAGACGAGGAGGGTTGGAGGGGAGAGGGGAGGTTTGATGGAGGGAAGGTAAATGGGGGGACCACCCCTATGGTGCATATTGCAAGGATACATGTCAAATTTATTAAGTATAGAGTATAGATGTCTTAACACAACAATTAAGTAAATGAGGTAGAAGCTATATTAACTAGTTTGACGTAAGCATTCCAAAATGTATAGAAAATCAGCACATTGTACCCCATAAAAGCATTATTGTATACATGATTTATGCATGTGTGACTTAATAAAAAATAAAAATTAAGGTTAAAAAATGAATTTTATATTTTACATATATAAATATATATGCATACAATGTATATTATATCAAAGTAGTCATCATTAGAAGAATAAAAATAGTTAAGCTTCCACTCTCATTCTTTGATATTTTTAACAATGACATAAAACATTCCATGTACAATCACCCCTGCAACAAATTTTAAGTACTTAGGGCCTTTAAATTTGTGAAGTGACCTTGGTGATAGACCATTTCACCTCCATGGTGTCAGGAGCAAAGTGAGAGGATCTCAAGGAGGAAACATACTTCTAGGGAAAAAAATTGGGAGCAAGAACTCCAATCCCCATACAATGTCCACATCCAACTTTTTATTTCTTTTTTTTAAGTCTAGGGATTATTTTACTAAGAATGATATAATTATCTTAAGAAAGCTCTATTAGGCAAAAACCATGAAAACAATTTGGGTTTTACATATTTTTAAGAGAAATTTATAAAATATTTCCCCAAATTAGACAAAAATATCCCATAGGATTTAAAATCCCCATACATAGTAAAAATGATAATTTTGCAAGCAAGTTCAAAATAGAATATAGTGTGATCCCAAATTCAAAAAAGTACTTAAACCTAAATACGTTCTTAAAATTAAATTTTATCAAATTTTTCTTTAAAAATAACCACTTCTCCCTACATCTCTCAAATTGACTGATATTCTAGACCTCTGAGCCTGAAAATCCTGTCATAGTACCTTTCTCAACTACAAACTCAAAATCAGAGGATACTTCCCATTTTTATTACCAGCACCTTAATGTCATGGTGCAATTTACAGCAGCCTTATACTGCTCTGAGTATAGAGAAAGTATTCTTGGTCATTCTGCCTACCAGAAGGTGGCTAAAATCATCTAAGAGCCAATACACTTATATCTAATCCCAGTAAAAAGCATATCTCTCCTGAAACTTCAAGAAAACATCTAACTACTCATATTTGAATGACAGCCATGTTTATCCTGGAAATGCTAATTTACTAGTTTTCAAGTTAACAGATGAGTGCTATAATGTTTTATCTTGGGTAAACGTTCAGAATTATTTTACTAAGCAGCTTCAATAATTTGGTGGCTTGGAAAAATTAAGTTAGTGTGGATCTCCCCTTTGTTACACTTAATCTCCTATGTCTCCCCTCATTGGGTAATTATAGGTTTGCTATTAGAGGTACAAAGCTCTTAATCTTCCTGAGTATGATAACTACAGCCACACTGTCCTGAGGACAATTGTGAAAGTAGGCAGAAAGCAGTTGCACACTTCATGTTCATTCATCGGGTGCTGATAATGCTTGTGACACGGGGCATTGTTCTGATTTACTTTAACAAATCTTCAGAGCTTTAAGTGATTTTAGCAGAGACTTTAATCTCTTGCTACAATTAGTGCTCTCCATAGACTTGACATATTATCTAATCATTCTATCTCTGGCCTTAACAAATCTCATGCCCTTTTACTAATTTGATAAAAGGCCTTCTTGTTCCCAGAGCTGGTGATTTTTACCCCTAAAATATATTCTGGTAACAGTAAAACACATACAAAATTCCCACTTGTTATTTACATTATATAGGGTATAAATGCTTTGTTCTCAAAATTCTACACTCTAAGTAGTTCTTGAATCTTCTTGACGTTAGCAGAAATGTATACTAAGGTAAAAAGTCAAGAAGTGGTTTTCTTCTATTTTATACATATTTTAGTTTTCACACTAGCTTTAAGTGCCATAATTATTTTTGTAAAGACTACCTATTCATTTCCACACAAGACCTTGCAGATATTTTCTGTTTGGTTCCTATCTGTCTACAGCTATTGCCTTTTCCCTAAACATTTTCTTATAAACTAATTAAATTCAGAATACAAAAGAAGAACAAAAGACACATACTAAACTCATTTCCACATTTTATTTTCACAGCTGCCATCAAAGAAAGGAGAGAAGAAGAAATAATGTGGACATAAAATATAATTGACTAGATACTTTTAGCAGCAGCTATAAAGGTCTGCATAAGACAGGCTACGGTTAAAACACTTGCTAAGGTACAGGCTAAACTTAACAGGGGACTGTTGTAAGCACAGATAAACAAGTCAACACTGAATTCTGTATTTTCTCTATGTCTCTATGCGTGCCTTTATTTGTGCTGGGTTTTGCTTTGTTTTTCTACCTTGACTGCTTTTTCTTCCTTACTCCGAAAATTCTACTAAACTTTCAAAGCCATTTCAAAATGCCATTCATCAGGGAAGCAATACCCCCAAATACCAAGGCCAAATTATTCCCTCTTCAATGTTCCAACAACATATCTTATACCTACCTTATAATATATAATCCAAACTCCCACTTACACATCCCCCTTCTACTACCACTATGGCTAAGAATTCATAGACTTAAATGGAGTAGATACACATTCATATCAAACTGAGTTGTTAATGAGTGTATAAGATCTCTTATACAGAAACAATCAGAAGTCAAATGGAAAGCAAAACTCTATGTATCCTTTTAAGAAAGTATTATACAGCTATTAAAAATATGTTCACCAAATGTTGAGGAAATTTTTTGATACAAGGTTAGGTGAAAAAAGGCTAAAATATAAATTAAATAGAATTTTTATTTCAACTATGTAAAAAATGTATATATTGAAAAAAGACTGGAAGAAAATGCCAAAGTATTAACCATAGCCTACAAGATCTTAAAATAATCAAATATATTCAAGTCTTCTTTCAAACTGAAATGACTAAACATCAACTTTGTCCCTTTTTCAGTCCCAGAGAAGAATACTTTCACACATCAGAAACTCCAAGAATGTTTGTTAAACAGACCACCAAGGGACCAGAATAAGAAAAAGGCAAATTCTAAACAACTGTACATGTGTATGAAAGAAATTACTAACTCTCAAGTGGATGGTGCTGATAACCCAAGCAGAACTCCTACTAACAATTCCCAAAACCTACAGTGACAGACTGCAGTTGAAAATGTACTAGGAAGTAATTTATTGTCACTGTGAATTTTGCCAGTAGCCCCAAGGATAGATGCCTGTTCCCACACACAGAACAGTGGGCCTTGATGCTCATAACTGCCCTAACCTTAAAAAACATAAGGTAAGAGAAGCTGTTAGGATGCAAAATTTAAGAAGGCACCCATTCTCATATTCCCACAAGCCTGCTAGGCTACTAACTTGCCTCCAGTTAGTCTGGGAGTATCTATCTAGTTGGGTAATATCAAAAGATAAGGGCCAGGTGTAGTGACTCTTGCCTGTAATCCTAGCACTCTACGAGGCCAAAGCAGGTGGATTGCTTGAGCTAACGAGTTTGAGACCAGCCTGAGCTCATCTCTACTAAACAAGGCTCATCTCTACTAAACATAAAAAACTAGCTGGGCATTGTGGCAGGTGCCTGTAAGTCCAGCTACTTAGGAGACTGAGGCAAGAGGATCTCTTGAGCCCAAGAATTTGAGGTTGCTGCGAGCTACCATGATGTCACAGCACTCTACCTAGGGTGACAAAGTAAAACTCTATCTGTAAATAAATAAATAAATAATAAAATAAAAAAATAAACACTCTAAAAAGAAGCTTATCATCATATGGGTGAGTAAATATTCTTACTACAATAAGAGCTACTAAAAAAAAAAAGCAAAATCCCAGTAGGAAAAAAAAATGTATGACTCACTCAACATATACATATATATATGTCAACATATATATGATATATTTATTTTCATATATATATCCTTATAGAAGATTGCAAGGGCTGCTGTAACAAAGCACCACAGACTGGGTGATTTAGACATCAGAAATTTAGCTATCCTAGTGAACTAATTTTAACTTAATTGCCTCTTTTAAGACTCTAGCTTAAGTACAGTCACATTCTGAGGTACTGGGAGTTAGGAGATTAGAACTTTAACATGCTAATAGAGAAGGGGAGAGTATCAGAGCCCATACCAAGCACCTTCTATTTGACACTACTCCAGGCACATCAATATACAAAACAGAAATGATCCTTGCCTTGCAGAGCTGACATTCTAGCAGAGCTGTCCATGAGAGATAAATAATACACAGTAAACATAATAAATTATGTACTATATTGGAAGATGATAAGCACTACAGAAAAAAAAACTAAAAACAGTTTTCAGGAGGATCAGAAATGCATGACGAGGACTGCAATTTTGAAATAGGATAGTCAGGATAGGCTTCATGAAGTAGATGATGTTTGAACAAAGACAGGCAAAAAGAAAAACTGACAAAAATATCTTTAAATAACACCAAATGTTAGCCAGGGTGAAGGGTAAAGAGTTAATGGCAATATAAATGTGTACAAATATAAAAGGGTAATCAAAGGAGAAAATCCATGGAGAAAAAAGTCTATATATCATATTATGCTCAATGCTCAAGTTTTGATGATCAAAAATCTGAATGTGAAGGGCGAAAATAAAATATCCAATGTACTCAGCCCTAATATAAAGCTAATTTATAGCTTTCATATGAAGGCTAAAACCCAATTATAGCACAAGAATACAGGAAAAAGGGAAAGGGAGGGGAGGGCAGGGGGGAGGATGGGTGGAGGGAGGGCAATTAGTGGGATCACACCTACGGTGCATCTTAGTAGGGTACTGGTGAAACTTATTAAATGTAGAGTATCAATGTCTTCATATAGTGATTAAGAAAATGCTATGAAGGCTATCTCTCACGGTACGATCAAAATGTTTCTGATTATATATGAAGCACATT